>CM076581.1:674310547-674467544 GCA_034641835.2 Pinus albicaulis
TTGGGGCCCTTGTTTTTGGTTAAGTTTTGAATTTTCGGCCAAGACATTTTGAACTTGGACTCTTTTTGAGTTGCGGAAGAAACACACATAGCTAACGCGACTACGCCGCAGCGACCAGGAGTTGCGGAGCTACCAAGGCGGCGCGGAAGCATTTGATAACTGGAGATTGAACAGAGATAAGTACAGATGAAATAAATACAGCAGAAAACAGGAAGTGAAACAGGCAGACATCAGAAGAGAAGTCGGGAAAAGCCAGAGCAAAGACACAGAGAAGCCGCCAGTCGCGACGAGCGGGTGAATAAAAGGCGATCACCCGGTGAAGAAGGAGGTTGGAGGTTATTGTTATTGTTGGGGTTGAATGGATGTATGACGACCTTGAAGGATCGAACTGTTCTTTCTATAGTTCCTACTTTCTATGTTCTTCCCTTCTGTTCTCAAACCCATCTGTATCTGACTTGTGAGTTATCAGAGAAGAAAGCTATGTAATCATGTATTCGGCCAGAAGCATAATATAAGGAAGGATTGTTGTCTCAATACGTTTTTCATGTGTTCTAATGTGTTTACACCGCTTTAAAAATTTTAAGTTGCGACTGTCTGACTACTTAATTAGAGATCATGCATGTATAATTTGGCATATGTAATGGATGCACTTTCTTTCTTTGGTTGCGGGTTTAGTCCTTATCAGTGATCTCATCCCCTTATGCTTGTGGTCGCGGCACGCCTCGGGTGAGACGCACTGCTCTCCCGGAGCAGGGTGAAAATGCCGGTGTGTTCCTAGACTACTCCGGACCCCTTGTTGGCCTCAACCCTTTGAACCTGGGTCTTGCCCGCGAGACCTGACTTTCCGCCAACAAATGGTTCCGTTGCCGGGACCTGCATGTTATGAGGGGATCTAGATCATGCTCTCGAGGATTTTTGAAGGAGCAATACAGCGATGGTGGGATGATCATCTTGACCATTTCATTACTCAGCAAGCGGAGCTGACCAAGAAAAAGGAGGCCGCGATCAAGGAGATCGTTCTTTTCTCGGATTCAGCCAGTGATACGTACGAAATTTTCTGGGGAAGGTTTCCTACTGACCTTTACAATTGGTTGCGAAGGTTACGAGCGACGGTGCCCCAAGAAGGCTCGCGGAAGATAAACCGCAGGTGGGCGCACGAAGATCTGGTAGCGCTGCATCGGGTAGATACTGAACTAACCCGCGCAGTGGATTTTTGGGTAAGGACCACGTTGGAAGGATACGTTGTGGAGTTTGCCACTGAGTGCTACCAATCCTTCTCGAAGGCTGAGGCTGTTTTTGACTCAAGACTGCGGGGGAAGCTGTTGAAGGAGATTCCGCTGTGGATCAAAGCCCTTATGGTGGACGAAGGTTTGATTGAATTCCACAAAACGAGTATGGAAGCGTAAACCACCCATACTGGGGGAAGGATTGAGGGGACCGATGCTGTGTAGACTGTAAGAGTGGGGAGCGGGGGATGGACGCTGAAGCCGCATGCAAGTTGCGGGAGTCACGTGCGCATCGGCGGGCACAGATCGCCGATAGGTGGCGAAGAAGGGTAATGAGAGACTTGAAGAGAAGGGAAATCGAGAAGAGAAATCAGAAGGAGGCGCCTCAGAAAACAAGAACCATGGGTTTGGATACCCGGACAGGAGATGGGACAGCAGCGGACGTACAATGGGTGCATGGGAGCCCAGCGATGCGAAAAAGAGAAGTAATGACTAGCGAAGACAATGGAAAGATGCAGCCCAAAGAAAGCTCCGATGACGAATGGCACGACGTGATGCAGCAGATGTTCCAGGATCAGACGGTACCAACCCCTCCAGGCAGCCCTACATCCCACCTTCCGCATGGCCAGGATCCCGACCTTCCCCTGGTACTTTATCAACCTTTAAGAAATATTTTTATTCAGTTACAAGCATTAAGTCAGTCATATAGTAGTTCAGTGGTGTCAGTAGCGCCCAGTAGCAGCAGCGTTACTAGTAGTAGTACTTTCCCTAGTGGGACCGTTACGCAACTAGGACCCGGAGGTTTTATCCTGGTTAATTCTCCGCAAGTATACATGGCTGGATCTTTCACCCGGTACCCAGAGTTCTCTGGCCGGGGAAATGATGACGTAGAACAACACTGGTATCTGTGCGAAGCCATCTGGAGGGCTCGCCAGACGCCTGATGCAGGGAAGTTAATAGAGTTTCAAACCACGCTCAGAGAGAGAGCTCTGCGTTGGTTCATCAAGTGGTCCGAGGCGCACCCTAATCCTGTAATTGCGGACGTAAAGCGGGATTTTGTCCGCGAATTCAAGCTTCCCCAGACGGACCAGCAGGGCCTGTCCGAGCTGTGGGAAATTAAGCAGAAGGAAGGAGAGACCGCGTGGGAGTTGATGCGGCGATTCAAGGATGTGATCGGGAAACTGAGCTACCCGATCGATCCAAACCACCAGAGGGACTGGTTCATCAAGGCTCTGCTCCCCTTGACACGAACCCCTCTCACTCAACAGAAGATTGATAATCTGTAGGATGCCTTGGAGCAAGCCATGAAGATTGAAGCCATGGCGGGATACCCCCAGGAATACAGGGGGGGATGGCCCCGCAAGACCCTTCTCTGATAGGGTTGCAACACCAGATCGCCAGCTTGACTGAAAAGCTCAAGGAAATTCAGCCAGCAAGACCAGCGTGACCGAATGTTTGGTGTACTCATTGCCTGGTCGAGGGACACGTCGCAACCGAATGTCCTCGCTTGCGCGGTACAGGAGTTGGACCCTCCGTTGCGGCAATCCAGGGGGGTCACCCACCAGGGGGTGGCGCGGCAATGAACCCGCAGGGAGTATACCAGCCGCAACAGGCCTTTGCGGGGTTCACACCGCAACCGGGGTCCTCCACCACAGAGTACTGTGAGATTTTCCGGACAATGGGGCATCCTCCTCGGATGTGCCCGATATTACAGAAGTACTCCACGGTGCCGAATAATGTATACTACGAATTCTGTGTGTCTACGACGCACAACACTGAGCAGTGCAGGGCACTTGACGCACTTGCGGATTGACTGGATTGTCCCTTGTACAGGGTGAACGAGGCTACAAGGGGAAGAGGTGGTGGCATGCGGGGAGGCCGAACTGGAGGACGCGGTCCGGTAAAGTGCTACAACTGTGACCAGGAGGGTCATGTGGCTCGAGAATGTCCCCTTCCGCGATGACCCTGGTGTTCCCAGTGTCGGGTCAACGCCCATGCTACAGAAGACTGCCCGGAGCTCATCAAGAAGTGGGAAGAACGGGTGCGGTAGAGGGGAGCGAATCTGATAAACTCAGAACTGCGTAGCACCGCAACCCCCGACAGGCAGAACGTTGCGATAGTAACCCGAGGCGGAAAGAAGACTGGAGAGGATGCCCACGAGAAGGAGCCAGCACGAGTGGTGCGGCCGGCATCCCCAAAGAAGTTGATCAGGCCCGAAGTCCAGAAGAAGTACTTTCAGGAGGCGGTTGAGGCATTCGCCCAGTTGCGGAACGAGGGAGGGCTGGAGGAGACCCGGCGGCCGGAAACCGGTGGTCAGAATGCCGCAGATGCTGTGGTCAAGGATTGGCTCCGACTATTTCTCAGGATTGTCGATGACGCTGAGCTGCGGCAACATCTCACGCATGTGTTAGACGGAGTACTGCAGGGGTGCGCAGAACCCAGAAATCTGGTGGACGCTAGGCCTCAATACGTGCAACATGTCAAGCGGAACAAGCAACGAACAGGCAAAGAATTCCGGCTTAACACGCAGGTCGCAGGATTCCAAATCAGTGACACCATGTTGGACTTGGGATCCGATGTCAATATTTTGCCGCGAAAAACATGGGAGGCTCTTGGAAAGCCACGGCTCGCCTATTCCCCAATCCAACTCAGGATGGCGAACCAGTACTGTATTTTGCCAATCGACCGACTCGAGGGTGTCGAGGTCGACGTTGCGGGGGTGAAGACATACACTGACTTTGAGGTTATTGATATCATGGGCGACAAGGACCCCTATCCTGCTTTACTTGGCATTGATTGGGCTTTTGAGAACTACGCGATCATCGACCTCAAGAAGGAGCTGATGATTTTTGAGGACGGGGAGGTAAGGGTCACTCAGCCCCTCGACCCGTATCAGGGTCCGCAATACACAGAACCGGTGGACGGTCGGGAGGATGCTCAGATGATGGACCACCTCTATCAGATGACTGCAGGGAAGCGGGATGATTATATCAACCCGACCGCAACAGGATCTATCAGTTGGCGGAGCGTGCAGAGCTCGGAACTCGGATCCGAGCTTGCGTGGGAAGACTGGCAGCAAGGGGGATATGAGACCACCACGCGGAGATGTGCCTCCATCGCTCAGGTCCGATGGGTAGGGACTGAGATCCGCGGATACCCCACATTATCAAACATGCAAGCAGTGAATACTTTTATTTCCAAGGTGGAAGACCGGGTCCCAGAGGAAAGCCGGATACCACTCTTGGATGTGGCCTTGAAGTCAACATCGGGACGATGGTGGAACAATCACCGCAACACCCTGTTGCGATGGGAGCGTGTGGCGGATGCT
The DNA here is from genome assembly GCA_034641835.2 of Pinus albicaulis. Lineage (NCBI taxonomy): Eukaryota > Viridiplantae > Streptophyta > Pinopsida > Pinales > Pinaceae > Pinus > Pinus albicaulis. The sequence continues at coordinate 674,315,102 of CM076581.1, forward strand.
CTAAGGGCACGTTTCAAAGAGGATGAAGGGCCCTGCATTACGCTTAAACATCAGGGAGCTTCCGACCCGCGACAGCATTTGCGGGCGTGCGAGGAACAGTGGCGTAGCGCAAGGTATCCTGAGGAGTTGTGGGTCCACAGGTTTGTCCACTCCCTGGGTACGATTCCCCAGGCCTGGTATCTGGAGGAAGAGCGGAAACGGGGAACCCGCTCCTGGCAAGTAGTTGCGGAAAAGTTCGTCTAGAGCTTCTCGTTCGAAGGAGAAACGGCGCAGGAATCTCAGGCCCTACAAGCCGTCAAGGAGGTTTTGTTTTTCCGCCATCCTGAGCCCGATGAGGGCCCGGTGGCGTCACGCTCCGGGGTCAAGCGCGAAATGGTTTGCCAACGGATTGACGGCGACCCGGAGGATGATAGTTTGGAGGACCTTAGGCATCTCTATTTTGACGAAAAGGAGGGCGAGCGGAGCGTCCGTGACGAGCCGACGACAGAAGGAGTCCATTTGCAGCCCCTAAAGACAAAGAAGCTGAACATTGGAACGGAGGAGAAACCTAAGCTGGCAACGGTAGGAGATTACTGGGACGAGGAGACGACAAGAGAAATTTTCAGCCTCCTCCGGGAGTATGAATATTTATTTCCGTCATCAGTTGCGGACCTGAAGGGGATCAAAGGGGATTTGGGCGAGATGTGCATCACACTGAAACCAGGAGCCAGGCCGGTGAAGCACCGACCCTACCGGTTGAATCCACGAATCAAAGAGAAAGTTAAGATGGAGATTGACAAGATGCTGGCTGCAGGTCTCATTTTTCCTGTAGAAGAAGCTGAGTGGGTAAGTCCCATTGTCATCCAGAACAAAAAGGACAAAGCGAAAATCCGTGTCTGCGTAGATTATCGGAGTTTGAATAATGCTTGTATTCACGATCCGTTTCCCACTCCCTTCAGCGACGAAGTTCTAGATCATGTCGCGGGAAACGAAGCTTATTCCTTCACTGATGGGTTTTCGGGCTACCATCAGGTGCGCATCGCCGAGGAAGACAAGGCGAAGACAACATTCACAACCGAGTGGGGATCATTCGCATACCATGTTATGCCGTTTGGTCTGAAGAATGCGCCAGCTGTGTTTTCCCGGATTGTCATTGCTGCCTTCCGGGAGTACATTCATAAGTTCCTGGAAGTCTATATGGACGACTGGACTGTTTACAGCCTGCTGAAGAAACACGCCTCCCTGTTGCGTGTTATGTTCGACCGGTGCCGCCAGCTGCAGATTTCCCTGAACTTAAAGAAATGTATTTTTGCAGTACCATTCGGCACACTCTTGGGTCACGTGGTGTGTAAGCAAGGGGTCTGCGTTGATCCCGCCAAGGTCGCGGTTATTGTTCACATGGAGGCCCCCGAGAACGTGAAGCAGTTGCGGGCACTGCTCGGGCACACAGGATACTACAGGCGGTTTATCCGCAAATACGCCAAAATCACTGCCCCTCTGGAGAAACTGTTGCGGAAGTCCGAAGCATTTGAGTGGACGGCGGAGTGCAGGAATGCACTCGACACATTGAAGGAGAAATTGGCAACGACACCCATACTGGTCCATCCGAACTGGGATAAGCAGTTCCATGTGCACATTGATGCGTCCGGAATTGCACTTGGCGCGGTATTGGCGCAACCCGGGGAAACGACAGTTGACCACCCGGTATACTTCGCCAGCCGACGGTTATCCAATGCGGAGAAGAATTACACCACGACCGAGCGGGAGGCATTGGCGATGGTGTACTCTCTCCAGAAGTTCCGCCACTACCTTTTGGGCGGCAAATTTACATTTTTCACGGACCATTCGGCATTGAAATATCTGGTCAATAAGCCGGTGTTGGAAGGAAGAATCTGTCGATGGCTTCTACTGTTTCAGGAGTTCACGTTTGAGGTGATTGTCAAGCCTGGCCGGTTGAACGTTGGTCCTGACCACTTATCCAGGTTGGAGACGGGAGAGAATGAAGGTCCGTTGGACGATCAACTTCCGGATGCTGATTTATTCCGAGTTGAAGCAGTACCAGACTACCTGGCTGACATTGCCATGTATCTGACCACGGGACAGTGCCCTGAGGATTACACCACTCTTCAGAAACGCCACTTGGTTGTCCGGGCGGCCGATTATCAATTGATCGCAGGGCAGCTGTACAAACTGGGCCTGGATGAGGTGTTGCGCAGGTGTGTTCTTGACCACGAGCGGGAAGCAGTGATGTGGGAATGTCACAGCGGTGTTGCGGGAGGACACGTGGGTGCTAAACCCACCGCAAGGAAGGTGCTTCAAGCTGGCCTATGGTGGCCGACGGTACATGCAGACTGTAAGGCCTATGTGAAATGTTGCGATGTTTGTCAGAGGACGGGAAGGCCTTCGCACAGGGACGAGCTTCCGCTACACCCGGTGCATGTGTTGCGGCCGTTTGAGAAGTGGGCTGTTGATTTCGTAGGCCCCATCGCACCGATCGCTCGCCATTCCAAAGCCCGGTACATCATTACCGCGACGGATTACCTCACACGGTGGGCTGAGGCAGCAGCGGTACGCGACTGCTCGGCAGAGACCGCTGCCCGGTTCATCTTTGAACACATCATCAGCCGCTTTGGCTGCCCAAGGAGCTTAACCAGCGATCAGGGTACGCATTTCATTAATGCCACGGTCAAGTCGTTACTGGACACATTTATGATTCAGCATCATAAAATCAGCCCATACCACCCGCAGGCCAATGGTACCGTGGAAACCTTCAATAAGATTCTTGAAAAGGGCTTGACAAAAATTTGCAACGCTCAGCGGGATGATTGGGATGAGCGGCTACCGGCGACATTATGGGCTTATCGGACCACGGTAAAACGCTTGACCAACCAGACGCCATTTCAGCTGGTGTATGGCCGGGAAGCTGTGATTCCCGCCGAGTTCACCATACCCAGCCTTTTGATCGCAACGTCCCTTCACTTCTCAGAAGAAGCGTCACTGAAGGAACGATTCCAGGAGCTGCAGGAGCTGGATGAGGCTCGATTTCTTGCGGAATTCCACCAGAAGGTTGAGAAGGCCCGGCAGAAAGCGTGGCATGACCGCCACATCAAAACCAAAGCCTTCCAAGTTGGCGGCAAAGTTCTCTTATACGACAGCCGGTTCCAGAAGTTTCTAGGCAAGCTCCAGATGCATTGGCTGGGACCGTACTTTGTCATCGAGATCCGTGACTCAGGAGCCGTTCGGTTGGCACAACTGGACGGCACAGTTCTTCCGGGATGGGTGAATGGCGCACGCCTGAAGCCCTACCAGGAGTAGGTACTTCTCATTTTTCATTAATAACTCTCGCAACCGAGAGAACCCGTAGAGTAGCGTAGTTGAATAATTCTCCCGCAACCGGGATGAGCGTAGTTAGCCTTTTCCATTCCTTTGCAGTCAGTCAAATGAACCGTCAGTTGCGGTCTCCATATCGCAACCGACTATGGTCGGAGCGGCCAGTCCCGCGCGTCGCAACGCCAGTCCAGCGTGGCGGCGCGCCAGTCCAGCATGGCGCCGCTCCAAGTCCAGCGTGTCCTGCATGAAGGATCTATCCTCGTGCCAGTGTCAGTCCAGGTCATAACCGTCAGTCCTTTTGTCAGTCCGTAGGATAGCTCAGATTTTGGTCATAAATTCCCTTAATGGACAGTAATCATACCGTAATCATTTACCATCAGCCGCAGTTCTCTCCGCCGTCGGGTCCGCCCATCTCCCAATGACGCCGTCAGCAACTGTCAGATTACACACAGGCCTGCGATTGATCGCACGATTATCGCAGGCAAGAAAGATAGCAAGAATTAATTGCCGTTATGGAGTCTCATCAACTCCGCGCGTGCCAGCAAATGGCCCAATTTGCATGAAGGCTATCAGCAAGAGGATGTCAGACCAGTTCAATTTGGAAGTTGCAGCACCTCCGGAGCATTCGCAGTATCAGAGCACGCAGCACCCCGAAAGAAGTTGCAGACGAATCGTCCAAGTCTATCAGAGACGCGCCAAGATGCCGAGAGCTCTTCTCTCAGTTCCTGAACCAGCATTAGATAGCAGAATTCACCGAGTAGAATCGCTGGTCGGCAGGTATGACAATGCACCCTGTGTGGATGCTAACTTGTCCGACCCGGCTGAGTTTCCTCACCTCCATTGGCAGAAATTCATGGAACACCATTACACGCCCGGGAGCAGCTCTAACAGTCGAATCCGGGAAGAATTCCGGGGCCTACAGCAGTCGACTTTGATGAATTTGAGGAGTCTTCCCGTCTTCGGCACCACCGGACCAGTTCTGCAATGTACCCGGTTCCTCCTCAGTCGGGTGCAGAACGGGTCCCTGTGGTTGAACGAAGAAATTCCGATACATGCAGCAGACATCCATCGGCTTACAGGGCTATCGCAAACTGGTTCAGATGTCTCCTCTGCGGGCCAGAAATCCTCCAAGCGTGCCCGAAAGTCCGCTGAGGCGGACCTCTACACCAAATATGGCACTCGCCGGGGTGGCAAAGGTGCCAAGATAGATTTGATAAATGTATCACAAATCAGGTTCGCTTGCTACCTGATTGCTAGCAAGACCATGCGCCATTACACAAAGGGAGAGTGCACTCTGGACACAATTTCCATTGCAGAGCACTGCATCCAGGGAGCCAAGTTGAATTGGAGCGCGTTTGTGTTGAAGGAACTCTTCGCGGCTTGCGAAGACAATTACAAGCGGACTACCAGTTTCATCTATGGGTACTTGCTCTTAGCGTTCGCCATGTGGAAATGGCATCTACCCCCGATCCGGCCACCGGCGGAGATCACCACGAGCCAGCCGCTCGCAATGAGATATTCCCCCTGGCAGTTGTCCAGGGACCCCAACAGCAAGGAGGTGAACGCAGCAGCGTTCCGAGAATGGTATGGGATGATGACCGATGTGGTCGCTTCCCAGCAGCGGGTACCCCGGAACCTGTTGGATGAATACAATGAACAGGTGTGGTTTGGCGTCAGCCATAACCACACTTTCATCCGGCCGACTTGTGTACCGCACCACACGTTTCATATGGCGCCCTTGCGTTTCCAGCTGAATGATAATGTCTTCCACAGAGAGGTTTCTACATGGCCGGGGGTTGTCCAGCACGTTAGCGATGGAGTCCTCCGCTACAATTTTGATGGGATGCGGGCTGCACAGCAGCCTGCCGCGACCAGTGCCGGGGGATCTTCCCAAGTTGCGGTGGAGACGACCACAGATGCAGTGGGGACCGCAGCGACCCTGCCCGAATCTCTGGTCCCCATCGTCGAGCATTTCAACGACCAGGCCCGGAGACTCAACGTGGTAACTCAGGTTGTTTCTAGTGGCGCCCCTATATTTCCTTCTTTTAATGAATTTCGTATTAATCGGTCCCTTGGTCTCTCCAACACCGCCCCCCTCACTTCCCCCATTCCCACTACCCTGTTCACTTCTGCCACCCCCCTCATCATGACAATGGGTGAACCGGGCCCCGAACCCGATTCCGCCGACCCACCTCCATCCAAGAGGGCCCGCACTACGGCCACAGATCCCGTGGTGGATCTTACGCTGGATGATCCACCAGCCACGCCGCCTACAGCAACCTTGATTCCGGAGGAACCGCTGATTGATCTGGCAGATTTCCTAAACCTTCGTTTCCCTCACACCTCGTTCACTCCATCTACCGCCCCCTCCACCAGCCGACCACATGCCACCTCCCCCAATCTGTCCAATTCATCAGCCACTGTGTCCGATTCTTTGATCCGGGAACTTTTCGGCGGTGACCACGGGGTAGAGGTCACCTCCAGTACTGCAGCCGTGGTACCACCTGTTGACCCCGTGGCCACATCCCGGGATTCCCTTGCCACTATATCTGTCCAGACAGCCACAGTTGGGGTTGATTCAGCCGCCCCTTCCACAGAGCAAACCACGCAGCAGGACCGGCCAGAGCCTGATATGGCCACTTCAGTGCAACAGCAGACGCCGGTCCATCCTCCAGAGATTTCAGGCCGAGCAGCGGCCATGGGCCAATCTTCGCAAGAACAGACGCCCGAGTAGGGGGCACCCAGCAGAACAAATGCAGAACAATTGAGTCCAGTACAGCTGTATCTGCTCATCCAGCGGGCGGCCATCAAGGCCGAGCAGATTCACACTGAGCTACAGCAGCGGTGCACCGAGCAGCGCAGATCACGACGCTTACTGAACAGCGCAATCAGTTGCAGCAGGAGAAGACCTACCTCCAGGAGCAGGCCAACATTGTTAATCAGGCTCTCTCTAGCGTATGGCCGGAGGCACGGGCTCAGCATGCCCCAATCCCTGCTCGCATCGAGGAGAACAGTATAGCTGTACAGGCTCACCAGCTCAGGCAAGTTTTCACTACTGTTTGCAGGGAGAACCAGGAGTTACAAGCTGCGTTATCCGCACGGCCGACCCTTCCAGATCCACCCAGGGACCATTCAGGACAGGTGACTGCCAAACGGACGCAGGCAGTCAGTATACAAGCCACTCTGCATTCCACTACAGCCGCAGCTTCTACCCTTCTGAGAAGTCTACAGGAATGCTCGCTCGCGCTAACGATCAAGACGCAGCCCATTGCTGCCCAGCTGCAACAAATCTCTAACGAAATTCGGGCGACCAGGGACCCTGCAAGGTTGGATCAGCTCTACACGCAGTCAGACGAGCTGGAACTTCACTTGCAGATGACTGAGGCCGAATCAGCAGCGGCCAAGCACGTCCTCTGGGAGATTCGTCCGGGCATTCGCACCCATGCTGACGCTATGCACCAGCTGGATGCCGAGGCCGAGTCCCAGCTCGCCACTCTGTTCGGGGCTGCCCCGACGCCCATAGACAAAGCCACCGCCAACCGAATCTCTCAAGAAGCCTACTTGCTGATGCAGGAATGGCAGCAAGCAGTGGCGACCTTCACAGAGCTTAGAGATTCAGCACTCCGCCGGGTCCCGGAGTTGGGGCCCTTGTTTGAACCAGCAGGTGGCGGAGTACAGCCGGAAAGGGTGGCGGAAGAAGGAACAGCAGAGCAGGGCACGGAAGCCAACAGCGGAATGGAAATAGAAACTGTCATTTGTGATTGACTCGCGGACGAGTCAAAGAATTGTGGTCGGGGCCTGTTGGGGCCCTTGTTTTGTTTAAGTTTTGAATTTTCGGCCAAGACATTTTGAACTTGGACTCTTTTTGAGTTGCGGAAGAAATACACATAGCTAACGCGACCGCGCCGCAGCGACCAGGAGTTACGGAGCTACCAAGGTGGCGCGGAAGCAATTGATAACTGGATATTGAACAGAGATAAGTACAGATGAAAGAAATACATCAGAAAACAGAAAGAGGAACATGCAGACATCAGAAGAGAAGTCGGGAAAAGCCAGAGTGAAGACACAGAAAAGCCGCCAGTCGCGACGAGCGGGTGAATAAAAGGGTGATCACCCGGCTGAAGAAGGAGTTTGGAGGTTATTGTTATTGTTGAGGGTTGAATGGATGCGCAGAGCAGCCGCAGAAGGATCAGACCTGTTCTTTCTATGGATTCCTACTTTCTATGTTCTTCCCTTCTGTTCTCAAACCCATCTGTATCTGACTGGTGAGTTATCAGAGAAGAAAGCTATGTAATCATGTATTCGGCCAGAAGCATAATATAAGGAAGGATTGCTGTCTCAATACGTTGTTCATGTGTTCTAATGTGTTTACACCGCTTTAAAAATTTTAAGTTGCGACTGTCTGACTACTTAATTAGAGATCATGCATGTATAATTTAGCATATGTAATGGATGCACTTTCTTTCTTTGGTTGCGGGTTTAGTCCTTATCAGTGATCTCATCCCCTTATGCTTGTGGTCGCGGCACGCCTCGGGTGAGACGCACTGCTCTCCCAGAGCAGGGTGAAAATGCCGGCGTGTTCCTAGACTACTCCGGACCCCTTGTTGGCCTCAACCCTTTGAACCTGGGTCTTGCCCGCGAGACCTGACTTTCCGCCAACACTACATTAGAAATTTCACATTGATTGAGCTAAAAGAAGTTGTAGTTGATACGATAGGTAGGTAGGAATATGAAAATAAGCTCAAGGTTCATTGAGTGTTTTTAGCTAGAACAGTTTGAAGCAGATTGGATAGAATTTCAGAGTTATTATTTTTAAGGAATGGATTGCAGAACTGGAGCTACTAGTTCTTAGCATACCACAAGGGGTAGACTATTCCTTGTGGAGCCACTGTTATCACTCCTCAAATTTTCAAAATATCATGCTTTCAAATCATTCATAGTACTCCTTAAAATTTATTAGGTTGCAAGATACCATAAAATGATATGTTTTATGGTGTATTTAAGTTTAGAAAACTTTGGATAAGGTCTTAGAAATGATTCCAAGTCACATCAGAGAAGTGTGTTTTGAGTAGACACTTTGAAATGATCATAAGTCGGAAATTTTTCCATTTGTCACCAAAATGTATGATTCTGCAGCAAATATAGCACGAAATTAACAGAATTTGCTATGGAAACAATTAGTAGTTCCGTATAAAAACTGACACTTGTCAAATGAAACATGCTACAAAATCTCTGCCAGTATTTAACAGTTTAAAGAGAAATGATGAATGGTAAAGTGTTTGAGAATTTCAAGGACCTACTGCAAGACTTAAGCCATCATTTAAAATTCACACTTTCTCATATCACTCATCTTTTGTCTTACGCTCTCTCATTCCACTTTGAATTTATCGCTCATACTTTTTTTTTTGTTTTTCCGCACTTATCATTTTCTACCAAAGAAGATCTCTGTCAAGAAGATCCCCAGTATAAATCCTTGATGTATATTAGCTCATCCCCATTTAGCTGCTCTCTGTCATCAAGTATTTTCTCCCAAACAGGTGTAAATTTATATGGAAGGCCACCACTGCACCATACAGGAAATGGCTACGGCTACTCCCAAGAAGTTTTATAAAGGAGGTTTTCCTTTCCGCTATGAACCTACAACTCTAGACTTGGTTTTAGGAGATGAAAATTTCACCAAAGGCAAGGTGTATTCAATTCTTTCAAAAACCGCAAGGGCATCATCAACAGGTATCACGAGACTTTTTGGCAAGTTTCAGAGGCACATTTATGAAGGTATTCTGTCTTCATATCCCAATTTCACATGGTAGCATCTCTAAAGAAATAGGGATCCCGAGAATCGGAGAAGAATGGTTTAAATCCACCAAATTTCACTTGAAAATTTGTGATGATTATTTAAAACTAGAGCATGCAGGGATAAAAATGACTAAAGAAATTCCTAGAAGCTGTCTTAAAGATGAATTTTCCAAATTGCTAATGGTCATACAAAAACATTTTACATGTGAAGGTTGTTTTCAGACAATTTACATGTATCATTTCAAATTATTGATTCATTTCATGGGGAATAAATTGATATATATCCCATTCTATCTCTTTAGAAGTCTCGAGAAAATGTAGACAAGGTACAAGGAAAGCCTGAAAGGTATGAAACTTCCATTTTCCACCATGGGTTGATGAAATTGCTAGTTTTGGAGGAATTAAACAAACTAAATAGAGATTGGGCATCATTCCTGTTCATGAATGGATATGAACTTGATGTCTTACCTCCAAGGAAAGCTTCCAAGCTTAAAAATTCTTCTTCCAAGAAAGAAGTGGATGTCAATACTACTGCAAAATTTGGAGTAACTCAACATGAAGATTTAAAGGATTCAGATATAGTCTTGGTGGAGCAAACTGATTTATTCCAAGATATATCATTACCTCCAGCAACTAGAACTAGAAAGAGGACTATCAAACATTTTAAAGACAACAAGACTAATTCTAAAGCTAAGATATCTAAAATAAATGCTGAAGAAAATGTTAAAGGGAAGGGAAAAATTGAAGATATCTTACAGGCTATTGAAATTACAGAAGCTCTTGTGGTAAAAGCAACATAAATTAGAAGAGCTGAAGTCAAAGGTAAGGGACTCATAGTTAAGAAATTAGACTTCTCTTCAAATGATTCATCCTTTATTTTCAAACCTCAAAAACCTCTTACTAGGTCACAAATGTCAAATACTTTTACTATTGGTGATAGTAATAAGAGGGAAGATAAAAATAAAGGAGAAATGGAAAAGGAAGTTATTTTTATATCACCTAAAAGACAGAGTAAGGATAAAGAAGAAACAGTCAAACAAAGAAAAGGAAAAGAGAAGGCCATAGAGAAGACTGAAAAGTAGATTTTAGAAGAACAATTGAAATTTGTCAAGGATGAATGGGCTGAGATAGAGAAAGAGGTGGAAGGATATAATAGAGATAGAGAGATGATAGATGAGGTAGAGAAGAAAGTAACTGAACGGGTTGTTCATTTTGAGACGTCTATTGCAAAAGCCAAGAATCTATTGAAAAGGACGCAGCCTTCATGCATCATAGTGTCACACACAAGGAAGAAGAATTTATGTTTACAAGAAGAGAAGAGAAACATGCAGAGACAAGTGAAAGAATTAAAAGAAGAAATGGAATTGACAAAAACAGAATCAAAGAAAGGAGACTTGGAAAGATGAATCATGAACAAAACTGTTTGAAACCACTGATAGATAACAAGGTAACAATTAGATCATCATATTTTTGTCTTATATTGTAAGTGAACTACATGCAGCCATGTTTATATACTTTTTTGAAGCTCAGATACAAGTTTTGTCAAATTTTCAAAGTGTTAGGCAATTCCGCAGCAAGTGCCAGGCTTGAATCCCAGTTTTTGCTGCGAAAATTATGAAGGTTTCTTTTGCTTTTGAAAGACATAAATTGATGGGAGTGAGCAGTTTTTAAGGTCATGTTTAATTTTTTCTGATCATTGAACATCTTCCCATGGTTAAAAACAATAGAGGAATTTCACATATCAATTTTTTGTGTGCGCTATGAAAACAAGCTGTTTTCATAGCTCAAAACAGAGTTTGACAGTAAGGACGATTTTCATGATAAATGATGAATAGGGGAAGAAAATTCAAGCATGTTTAAAGTTGTTCATCATCAGGGTGTCAAGGAGTATCAGGGTGACAAAGAGTACCAGTTTTTCCAAGTGGATATTTTTAGTTAGAAGAGCTTAAAAGATACTAGCCAACATGTGCCATGTCATCAAACTAACTTCTTTTAAATGAAGGGCAGAGTTGCCTCATGAAGACAGTCATCATATAAATGTTTTGTTAATGTCCAGAATGGAAAAAATATTGGATTCCTTTCGAGAAGACTTGGATTAGTTTGGTTTAAATGTAATAAATAAGTGTTTAAGTCCTAGTAGGACTCTTAGTCTTATTTTGAATAGGTGTCAGTCCTAGTCTCTAGAATCCAGTTTAAGGTTAGATTTAAGTGTCAGTTTAAAGTTTAATAATCTAGCCACTTCAAAGATTGAATGTGAAGGCTAAATTCATATAAGTAGTGAAGACTTCGATGTACCAAAGGATGGAAAATGTTATCAGAACAGTCTACTTTTGTAAATAATTTGGAGGAACTGATATATACAGAAGCATTTTAACTTTTCTGAAGCTAATATTCTTAGTGTACTTCAGTGAGCTTTATCTTCTATCATGTTTTTTACTTCCATAATTTTGATGCTTATTACTCAGAATTCATGGGAACTTTCTCTCACTTCCTTTAAGTGTTAATTTATGGTGAATTGGGTTCTTAGGTCCTATCTATGGATGGTTTTATTCAATGTTTGATGCTTATTACTCAGAATTCATGGGAACATCCTCTAACTTCCTTTAATTTTTAAGCTTGGCTAAATCTCTGTTAAATACTTTCCTTTCAATATCTTGATGTATCATGACTCAGAATTCATGCACAAGTGCTTTGATTCCCTTTGAACCTCAAGATATTGAGACTTTCATGAATGTGTCATCCTTTCATTGAAGTATATACAAACCTTAGTTTTATAAGAAGAGTTTGTTTTTTATATTATCCCTACCACTGACTCCATAGACCAATGGTAGCTTGTCTTCATCTTTCAACCTGCAAACATACAAAACCACAAACCATAGAGTTAGCCATCTATCTTTATACAAAATCATTAACCCTTGAGAGAGCCCTCTTAGACTGAGGAGGCTAAGCCTCAGCTAAAATATTGGTTTGAAATAGTTACACTGAAATGATCTAATCATCAGCCTATCGGGGTCCTATTTTGGTGATAACAATAACGATTCATATCCTTTGTCTCACGAGAACTCATAGCCCTATTAACAACCTCGATTGTCCTTTCGTTACTGTCCCTATAGAAATGAGAATCTTTCCCTTCATGGGACCTACTAGCCCAATCAACAATGTCAATTGATATTTATCTTCTTTCCTTAAGGGAATGATAACCCTTCCCTTCAGGGTGCCTCTTGGCTTTATCGATTGCCTCGATTGATCTTTCTCTACTATCCAATCTCTCCCTTCCATATTTGTAAGAATGAGAATCATTACCTTCAAGTGATCTGTTAGCCCATTCAAGAGACTCAATTGATCTCTCTCTGACATCCCTTAGCAAATAGGACCCCTTGCTTTTGAAGGACCATTTCACCTTGCTAGTCGCCAGATCGTCGACAAGTATTTCTTTGCCATAAAATCTACTCTCCTTTTATCCATCATGGGATCTCTTAACCCTATCGTCGGCCTCAACCAAATTCTCTCTACCATGATCAAGAAAATAATTACACTCCTGACCAGGCCTCTTAACCCTATCACCAATCTTAGTCGAGCTTTCTTGACCGCCCTTCTAAGATTTTTCATAAATATTTTCTTCTTTTGTACTCTGTCGAGATCTTTATCCGTCTGCATCCCTGTAAGCATCATATTTAATCCTCCTACCGTCTTTCTCCTTTCTATGCTTGTCATCATATTCGTCCCTTCTGTTGCTTCTGCTGCTGCCATAGCTCGCTCTATCCTTCACCTTTTCATCCTTTGCAGAATGGTTTTTCTCCCTATTTCCCTCTCTTGATCTGCTATCTTCCTTGTTAAAATAATTCTAGACATCATCTCTCCCTTCATAATATTTATGATGATCATGGGAATGAAAGGGCCTCCTAGACCTATCAGCGAATCCATCCTTCGAACTGCCCCCTTCTCATGGGACCTAAGCCAAACCCTATCATCCCCATTGTCTTTGCCTGTCTTTCTATTTGAATACCTCAGTTTCTACGCTATAAAATTCTGAGCTGAAATTCGAACTCTCATCTTTTCAAACCCTCATCTCCTTAAAAAAATTCTTTCCTGTGATTCGAACCCTCCACTGCTCCAATACTGAACTTTACAGAATAAATTTTCCTTCTTGTAAAAGATATTTCAATGACATACCTAGTTCGCTCGATGTTTATTTAACCTTGTTCCGATGCGTGAGGTTTTATAGGCGCACCAGTCTGGTTTCGTAAGATCGCACTGGGTGGTTTATGATTTGGTGCGGTGTTTTATGATCCCCTAGGAATGGAAACTATGGGCACTTGAATTGATATATTCTCAGTCTAGAGTCCTTCATAAATATTTTCCTAATGCTCCTCGCTCCAAATTGGACTTATCCAAGACTAAACTCGGTCCTCATGGTGATGGACTTATTGGGTCGATCAAAAGTGGTGCAGCTAACCTGCTTAGTCAATTGCAGCAGTTGTCTTTACAATCTGCTCCTTCTGGTCAGGCGGTGCCTGTTGAATCATCACCTTCTCAATATTTGTCAGTGAATACTATTCAGACTTCTAACCCTAAAGAAAATCAACAATCCGAAGGGAAGAATAAGGGACGTAATAAGAAAAAGGGCAAGAATGGGAAGGGTAATGCAAATAAATCCAACGAGCATGTTGGTTAGGGTCCAAAGGATAAAAAGAAAGTGAAGTTTCCATGCAAGTTATGTGTTGGAGACCATCTTACTCACTTTTGCCCTAAAATTCATGATGCGCAGCGCTTGTTAGCTTAGCAGGGTTCTTCTAGTTCCCAGGCTATGTTGACAAACCCTTTTCCCCAAGGGCAACAACTAGTTGTTGGCGCGAATCAAAATACTGGGGCTTCCTCTGAGGGCACCTAGGAAGGGGAAACTCCATCAAACATATACATGATGAGTGCTCATGTGGATATCACCACGATATCCCGTGATTATGGCGAAGATGAGTCTTCGAAAGCCAAGGGTGCTCCAGATGCTACTGAGCCGCTTCATATCACAGAGCCTACTATTGAGCCTATACCTCGGATGCCCAAAGCATCTAATAAGAGTACAATGATTAATCCAAATGCCAGGGCTGCCCAGAACTACTCTATTGTGGATGATCTGGCGCAGAGTCCTTGTGCCATGTCAGCTCTTGAGGTGCTCCAGTCTTGTCCGGCTCAGCGCAGTGCTCTGCTCACTGCTAATGGGGCTGTCGATCCAAAGAACTCTCTTATGATTACATTCGATATGACTAATTTTAAAAAGAGACTCCCCCATCATATGGCTTTTCATATTAAATCATCATACCGGAAATGCAATATTTTCCGGACGGTCGTTGATGAGGGTGCTTCCACATGTGTGATGTCTCTCACATGTTGGAAGGGAATTGGATCTCCCACAGTTGTTCCATCTGCTACTCTTCTGACTACGTTTGATGGTCATTCTCACAGACCGCATGGTATTGTCCCAGCTTTTCCCATCTGTGTTGGGGGAAAAACTGTAAATATAGAGGTTGAGATAGTTGATGCAAGCTCGGACTACAACCTTCTGTTGGGGATAAACTGGATTTATGAGATGGATGCCATTGCATATTCATTATTTCGGATTATTTGTTTCCCTCACGAAGGAAGGATTGTTACGGTGGATCAACTGGACTGTTCTCCTGTAGACCCGAATGCATCTACTGACTCAACTACTCCAAAGTTGGATAAGGCCAAGTCGCCTGTTGAGAATTTAGGGGTTGGAATGTATTCTTCTTTGATGGGTACTTTTTATATTCCACCTCCTACTGTTCATATAAATGCAATTTCATCCTCTAGGGCTCCTCTTCGAAGAGAGTTCTTTAGAACTCATTATTTTTCATACCATTGGACCTTACCTTCCCCTACCTACACATTAGCGGAAGGTCAAGTGGGTGGAATGGAATTTCCAATGTCTGCAGCTGAGATTGCTTATCAATCTATTGTTGACACTGCAGAGTCCATTCTAGCTCCTCTTTCACTGGAAGAGTTGGATGGAGATGTGGCTCTGGCTTGGACATTTAGTTCTTCTTCCACCCACGATTGCCTTGATACCACTCTTCCATCTGAAGAGGCCATCCTGGAAGCTATGACTGGTATAGATAGACCATGGGATGATTTGCATCATCGGTCTTAATTTTTACCTGATTTGAGCGAAGTTGAATCAAGTTTTCCAAGTCCTGTGTCTCCTGGTCCTATTCGCCCAGTCCTGAACCCTTTAGCACCGACACAGGTACATGTTGAAGGGAACATGGCTGTGATTTCTCCAACTATCCTGATGAACATTTCCAGGGATCCCAATGTTATAGAGAATGTCTTCATCAAAACTGAATGTTCCCCTGAAGAGATTCAGATTTACACCGATCTCTTTAAAGAGTATAGGGATGTGTGCGCTTGGTCTTATGAGGAAATTCCTTGTATAGATCCATCTATTTTCCAGCATGAGATCAAGACTTACAAAAATGCTAAGCCTGTGAGGCAAAAACTTCGTCTGGTCAATCCTAGGAAGGTTGCAGCTATCAAAGCCGAGGTGGAGAAGCTGCTTAACACGAGATTTATTTTCCCTGTTCCCGTAGATAAGAAACAAGGAACAATTTGATTTTGCATCGACTTCAGAGACCTTAACAAATCATGTCTGAAAAATAATTACCCCACACCATTTATAGATCAAATTATTGATGAGTGTTCCAGTAATGAGATTTTCTCCTTCATGGATGGTTTCTCCGGATATAATCAGATTACTATCCATCCTGAAGATCAGCATAAGACTGCCTTTATTTGTCCCTGGGGTACGTTCGCTTACAAGAAGATGCCTTTTGGTCTTAAAAATGCTAGGGCTACCTTTCAGCGAGCCATTTCATATGACTTCCATGAAATCAAACATATTATCGAGGCATATTTGGATGATTTAGCTGCTCATTCTAGAAAGAGAATGGATCATCCTGCTCACCTCCGTCAAGTATTTGAACGATGTCATTTCTACAAGATTAGGTTGAATCCGAACAAGTGTGTTTTCGCGGTCACATCTGGTCGGTTATTAGGATTCATTGTGTCTAGGGAAGGGATTAGGGTAGATCCCTTCAAGGTTGAAGAAATACTTCGGTTGTCTCCCCCGTCGTCTATTCGTCAACTTCAAAGTCTATAAGGAAAAGCTAATTTTCTTCAGAGGTTTATCGTAAATTATGCTGAAGTTACCAAAGGATTTATGAGATTGTTGAAGAAGGGAGTTCCATTTTTTTGGGATGACTTCGCTCAGCGCTCATTCGATGCTTTGAAAAAAGCATTGACCTCTGCTCCTTTATTGAGTCCACCTAATTATAGCAGGGATTTCCTTTTGTATCTTGCAACAGCAGAATCTACCATTGGTATGGTTCTGGTTCAGGAAGATGATGCTCTTGTAGATCAGGTTATATACTATCTTAGTCGAGGCTTGGTAGGACCTGAAATCCGGTATACTCCGATAGAAAAAATGGCTTTAGCAGCTGTTCATGTTGTGCAGCGACTCAGACATTACATTTTTCTATGAAAAACTTATGTTTTGGCAGCAACCAATCCATTTCTGTTTGTTCTCAGTAGGCGAGTGATTGGGGGAAAATACAATAGATGGATTGTGATTTTGCAGGAATTTGACCTTGAGTTTATGTCTGCCAAGTCCAAGAAATCATTAGTTTTCGTGGAATTGATTTTTGAGTTGCCCTGTGGAGAAGAGATAGTCTATGATGAATCCTTCCCGGATGAACATTTATTTCTCATCTCTCCATAGGATCCTTGGTATGGAGATATCATTGTGTATCTCCAGACTGTGAAGTTTCCCTCTACTTTTTTGAAAGATGAGTGCCGTAAGTTGTGTCACTTGGCTAAGAATTACTTGATTATTGGTGATGCTTTATACCGTCGAGGGGTTGATTCAATCCTGAGACGTTTCTTAACTCTCTAAGAAGCTGAGGCTGTGCTGAATGATTGCCACAGTGGAGCTTGTGGTGGTCATTTATCTGGGCTTGCTACAGCCCAAAAAATCTTGCTTGCTGGGTACTTTTGGCCTTCGATTTTCAAATATTGTGTGGAGTCGGTCAAAAAGTGTCATTCGTGTCAAGTCTATACTCGAAAAATGCGCGCTCATCCAGCTCCGCTTTTTCCAGTCATTACTGTCAGTCCCTTTACAAAGTGGGGTATTAATTATACTACTTGTAACCCGCCTTCGGCTAAAGGTCACAAGTACATTATTGTAGCAGTATACTACTTTACGAAGTGGGTCAAAGCTATGCCTACTTTTGGGAATGATGGTGAGACAACAACTCTTTTTCTTTTCAACCAGGTTATTGCTTGTTTTGGTATTCCTAGAGATATTGTCACTGATCATGGCAGTCATTTTCAAAATAGCATGATGGCTGATTTGGCTCTAAAATTAGGTTTCCAGTAGGAGCATTCATCTTCGTATTATCCTCAGGCCAATGGGCAAGTGGAAGCCGTGAATAAATCCTTAAAGAAAATTCTTCAAAGGACAATCAATAAAGCTCGATCCAACTGGCATATCATGCTATATCCTGCACTTTGGGCATATAGAACGTCAGTGAAAACTGCAACTGGCTTTACTCCATTTCAGCTAGTTTACGGGTTGGAATCCGTATTTCCCATTGAATGTGAGATTCATTCTCTTAAGTTAGTTGTTGAACTTCTTGCTGACACTTCTAGTCTTGAAGAACGTCTCCTTCATCTGGAACATCTCGATGAGCAACGTTGGGATGCCGCCACGATGAATGAAGCACATCAAAACTGAGTTAAAGTTCAGTACGATAAGGCGGTCAAGCCTAGGGTTTTTTCGGAAGGTGACCTTGTTTTGGTCTATGCCCAAGAAAAAGATGCCCTCGGAGCAGGAAAGTTTAAGTCTATGTGGTATGGCCCCTTTATCGTTAAAAAAGTCCTTAAAAAAGGAGCATATACCTTGGTTGATTTTGAAGGGAATGAGTTTTCGGAGCCTAGAAATGGGGTCTATTTGAAAAAGTATTATGCCTAGGCTTCGGCCTGGCATTTTTCTTTTGTATATAGTAGTTTTGATTTATATATATCTGGTTTTTCGATCTTTGATGGGATGGTGATGTTTTTGATCTGCTTTGGCAGGTTGTGTCGGATTTCATGAGTCATTTTGGTTTTGTCGATGGTGCTAGTAGACACACCCGAAACTTGGCTTCCGTGGCTTGGGTGCTTCATCATCCATCCGGTCAGCTGTTAGTATCAAGAGGAGTCTGCATTGCTCCTGCTTCCAATAATATAGCAGAATACATAGCAGTTATTTATCTACTCTCGGAGGCAATATCTTTGTGTGTTGATTTGTTGGTAGTTTTCTTGGACTCCCAGCTGGTGGTGTCGCAGTTGAACAGTACTTATCGGGTTCGAGATCCATTTTTACTCCGGATTTTCTTGAGGGTACGTTTGTTACAAAGATCATTTCAATTTTTAACTTTCATTCATATTCCTCGAGCTGACAATTGGATGGAAGACTCATTAGCTAATCAAGCAATTGATTGGCATATTAATCGTTCCATACAATAAAATTTAATCATCAAAAACATCATACATTTTTATACATTTGTCACTTCACATCAAAAATCTCTGTATATATATCATCAGAGTGATTCAAAAACTATACAAAATTTGGATCCATAAGTCATACAAAATTTGGGCTTATGCCCGATCATGTTCAAATCTCAAAAAATATACAGTCATCCGGTAAATCATATCTATCTACTCCTGTGGTCCCTGCCCAGAAGTTATGTTCCTATAGAACATGATTTCAATCACGACTCGGTGGAATAACCACACCCAGTCATGAGGTACTCCTACTACCCGTCTCTGGATGGCCTCGGGTAGATCTTCCACTGCAGCCATAGGTACTTGGCAGGTTAAACCCTCCAAATTCCTCTGTACAACATGGAGGGTTCTGTCTGAGTCTACTGTCTCCGCCTCGCCTCAGCGGCGCTTATGTCATCGGTAACCATCAGGACGGACTGGTCCAATATCTGTATCATGATCATTACGATATTTTAAGTCACTTTCAATCCAAACGAAAACATGTTTCATTTTTTCACACATATGGAAAAAATCCAAAAAAAATCATATAAGTTAAAAAATTGCAATCTTACTAACTGTACCCCATGCCGCGCCAGGTGGAATGACGAGGTCTAGATCGCCACGGAAATCCATCCCGGCATAGGGATAGTCCTCCACAGTGATGATTTGTTATCCCCACCATTGGAAGAACTCGTCATCCCAGGTGGTTAGGGGAACTTCACTTCCCCCCAGTGTCTTCATCAGGTCTGCCCATCGAGCAATTCTTGGGTCCCTTGGGCTGCTGATAGAAGAGATCACTTTGGGTCTTAGCCCAGGAATATTCTCGAAGAACAATGTGATCAAGATAGTACCATATCTGAAATGTTTTGTCTTTTTTTTTTTTCAGATGGAAGTCAATTGTTGCTTCATGTTCATTAGTAGAGCGATGCACCAATCATATACATGAGTTAAGCATTCCACAACTATACTCATTTGAGTCCTAGATGCCTGGTGTAAGGAAGTAGATCCTGCTACCCTGCCAATGGTAAATAGGAGAATTTTCATGTGCAAGTCTCTTAAATATTTGATAGCAATTTGAGTCCCAACTTTCTTGGAACCCTCTACGCAGTAGACGTGGACATAATCTTCCACGGTGAGCCCTCCCAAAGGTTTTCCATGTAAATCTACTGGCTCCCCCCTCCGGGAGAGTCCAGTAATAAAATAGATATCTTCCACCTTGATACGTATGGGCATTTGATCTATTATGAAACAATCTTCTTCCGGTTCCCAATAATTCACAAGCATTTCGAGCAACCGGACATTACTCTTCATATTTGGCATTTTGAAAAATTTGAGCAATCCACAATTTCGGAGAATATT
Organism: Pinus albicaulis; assembly: GCA_034641835.2. Taxonomy (NCBI): domain Eukaryota; kingdom Viridiplantae; phylum Streptophyta; class Pinopsida; order Pinales; family Pinaceae; genus Pinus; species Pinus albicaulis. The sequence continues at coordinate 674,335,163 of CM076581.1, forward strand.
GAGAAATAATTGATCTTGCATTACTTCATTGTCAATGGCACTGTGCTCATGTTCTCTCCATGATATAGTCATCCTGCAAAAATTCAATAATTTGTCTGTTAGAATCACGTTTCTTCATTTCAGGTTGCGCATACGCGACTTTCTCTGTACACAGTCGCGTATATACGCGGCTTGGTCAATATAAACCCGCGTATGCATAGAACCATAATTTTAAACAAATAATTCTACGGTGAAATTTCCGAATTTTAAACTTATGAACGGACAAAATTGATAACAAGGATAGATTAAGAGCTTACCTAACAAATTCGGTGAATTTTGATGGTCGATTGCTCCTGTTTTAACGAAAGAGGCTTTTTCTCCGGAGCTATTTTTCCCAATTCAGCAAGTAACAATGAACCAAAATGTGAGGTAACTTGTGTATTTATGCCCAAAAAATTGAAAATTTTCGCAAAAAATTGTTATGATTATTTTTTCAATCTATCTTAAGCTGCATAACCCAGATGCTTGGAAGTGCCCAGATTGGTATATTTTCAGGTACATTTTGATGAACTCGAGATTTTTTTCCGGTTTTTTATCCATGACTGCTGACCCGTCATGGCAGGTATATGATCTTCACTGGCATATAGGTTAGGGAATCCACTTTCCGTTGCATTTTTCATACTAGCCTCCATTCTGATCACTTGCCATAGGGTCGATCCCATCAGGTCATGAGTATTTCACCCAGTTCACTCGCCGATTATTTAATCATGACTTGGTGGTAGAGCCTTCCTTTAGATGGGCTTCCTAGTTAGTTCCTCACTATCACTTGTTGCCCATGCTGCGTTTTATGTAGGCTCGGGAGTCCTCTTTAGTCCCGCCATGACTTATGTGTTGAAGCTTCGTTCTTCTTCTTCTCCACTATTATTGTTCTAGCTATTACCCTAGAGGCTCCCTGGTGTTGTTGACTTGTATTACTGCATTGCATATTGGCTACTTGTTTATCCTAGCCTTTAGCCGGCTTCATTTTGGACTCGATGTTTAAGCCAGCTTTTTACCTTGACTATCTATACAAGTTAACCATTGCATGCACTTAACTATCGCGACTTGACACCCTTTTACCCATGGATGGAACATTCCTTTGAGTATCGCTTACCAGTTTCCGCCACCTTGCATTGAGCATAGGATTTTTCCTATCCCAGGAACTAGTGCATCTGTTTCTTGATACTCGTTCTATCCATTGTACTATAGCATTATTTTATTCTTTTTCGGGCTTATTATATGAAAAAGACAAAAAAATAAAATATAACAAAAAGAGCGGGAACGGGATATAACTTCGTAATTTGATGGCAGTACAGTATCAGTTTGTCACCCTTGAACAAAGCACATACACTTATATATTTCCTTCATTTGGGATGGTTTTAGTTTTGACCTAGGTTCAGCCTTTTCCTTGTTTCACTGGTCAATTCTCTCTCGGTTGGTTATCTCTTCCAATCATATGGAGAGTTTGTTTTTGCCTCCTGCATAACAGACTTATACAGTGTCACTTTTTACTGCCATGGTCATCACGAGTCATGCTTTTGTTCAAGGGAAGTCTAACTAGAATCGGCCATTCTGCGCTATCTCTTGGCTCATTATTCAGTTGGCCTTCTCGGTCTTGTCAGTATCTTGTTCTATCACATCAGATGTTTTGGTCTTCTGCTCGTGCTAGTTTGAGAAGGTCCCTATTGACTTCTTGCTGGCGGTTTTGTCTCTCATCGACTACGACACATTGCTCTGAGAGTAAACCTAGAGCCGCACCCTGGCCCTCTTTCCATCATTGATAGGTGACCTTGTGCTCAACATTTGATCATCATTATGGGTCTTTGACTGAGTGGTTTCCCCTGTGTTCGACGTCAGCATACATTATCACACTTTGGATTCGTGCAGTACCTTGATTTCCATTTGACCCTATCAATGGATATCTCACCTCTGTGTCAGCTTTCATTATTGCTTGGTTTAGAGGGTTTCTTCCGTGTGCTAGCTTCATCTTGTGCATGTCGGAAACGTACTTCGGTTTGGTTCCGTCACTCTGCTTCGTCCGATTCCTTCTAAATTTTGGCTTGCAGGTTACACTCGTGCTGGACTGATGTGGGATGCCTTAATGCCTTCCTTCCAGCAGATCTTTTCCCATCGACTCTGACTCATTGCTCTAGGAATAAGGCCTAGAGTCTTTTTGTCAGTACCTTAGGGTTTGCAGTCATCAGTGGTAGACTCTTCGCTATCGACAATGGGGATTCATCATTTCCTCCTGATTGGTAGATTCTTCCAAGTGTTCGACTTCAACTCATTCATTCGCACTTGTTAGATTGTACTGGGGCACCTTGACACTCATTTTCATTATTGGTGGGTTGTCTCGCGTTGGTTAACGGTTTACATTATTGACCGGTAATCCAACGATTTCTCACATGGTCGACTTCAGCTCATTTATTCCCATTGTGTAGAATTGTTCCGTCGATATCGGTGAAGACCTCGGGTTGCATCAGCATTTTTCGGTTCACTTTTGACAGTCCATTCAGTTTCTGCCAGTGATACCGTCCACCCTTATATGTTGCAGTGTCAGTACAGCAGCATCTTATATGTTGGCTCCTGAGTTGCGTGATTGTACCATGTGTTCCACCCCTTATGATTTGGTACTTGGAGATTTAGTCACTTTTATGATCAAACATCCAGTTTCAGCATCATTGATCATCTTTCTATATGTGATACTTGGACATTGATTCCGACTTGTACTTCCGTGCCATGCTCAGATGATTCATTGTGTACTTTCAGTTCAACTATACTTGTATACATTTTGGATCCATTCTGTACTTTCTATATGATGTATTTTTGACTGAGCATGGGTATGCCCGCCTCAACATGAGTTGACTCTCTATTTTCTTTCGCTGGTTTTTGGCAAGCTGAAATCTGGTGAAGTCTTCTCTCGTCCTTGCGAAGTTCTGTCTATGTGCATAATACATTTCAACCATCATGTACCCCTTCTGACCTCATATATTAGGGGGCATTTGTAATAGCATCATTTTTCACCCTTATGTGATTCATGATTGTCTCTTTGGCCTTAGGCACCCATTCCCACAAACTTGAACAAAATTCATAAAAAATAGTGTTAAAAATCCCATACGCGGGTATGCCTAGAATTTTCCATGTGTATACGCGAGTCCATACACACTTTTCCATGTATGCCATTGAAATCATTAAAAAATATATAAAATTCCCTATTTTCGGGCTGGATTGATGGTTACTCCAGTAGTTCAACCACCCCAGCACGTGGCCAATTGTTTCCAACTGATTGAAACTAATTTGAGGGAGTATAAAAGCCCCTCATGTGCATGGCCTAAGGGAGAGAGAAATTTATAGACATTATACTCTGTTGGAGCCCCAATTCAAGTCTGATTTCCCATGCCTCCTGCACTTTCCCAGATTTTTACAGGAAACCCTTATTTCCTGGAGATGTTCATTAGTTTATATGTCATCTCATGTGCACAAGTCTTGAAAGTGTCCTAGTGAGGCAAAGGTAGGACGGATCTGGACGACGTTCTGTTCGAAGATCGTGGAAGGATTCAGGTGATCTCTCCACTTTTTATTACTGTAGATGCTGTTCGTAATGAAGAAGAACCATCTTGTTCCTGAATTCACGTGTTAATATCTGCTTGCATATGTGAAAAGATTATTAATTAAGCATTTATTATTGTTTATATGATGTTTCACATGGATTTCACTGACATTTAGGATAGATATATGCTGTACAACTAGATTTCCGTGCACGTTTCTTCTTGGTTTTCAGGTTGAGGAGGAAGAAGGGTTGCTGGGGGTTTGGACCCCGCGGGATCTACATCAAACGTAGGATTATGGGTGAGTTCTACTATCGATGTTATCTAGTTTTTAGCATACAAGTGTGGTTGTGTGAGTCCTTCTTGAGTAGCATGCCCTGATCTGTGGAGGTTTTGACCCAACAAACCTCTAGGGAGTTATTTCCCGAAACACACCTTGGCTATCACTGTATAACGTGCCCATATCATGCTTCTTACCCAATTCATCCATAAACCTTTGTAACCAAACCATTTCTTTGCTATCCTCTTTAGCAGCAACATACTATGTTTCTATTGTTGAAAGTGCAACAACATTGGATTTTTGAAACCCGACTAACAGTTGTTCCACCTACAGTAAATACATACCCTCTAGTGCTGCTCCTGTTATCTCTGTCACATGCCATATCTGCATCAACATATCCCTGTAGAGAAATTCTTGAACCACCAAAGAATAATGCTTGATTTTTGGTACCTCTCAAATATTTGAGAATCCATTTCACTGCCATCCAATGTTCTTTTCCTGGATTGTTCATGTACCTACTTACAACTCCCATGACATGTGCAATATCAGGCCTTTTGTAGACCATTGCATACATTAAGCTTCAAACTGTTGATGCATATGGAACTTTAGACATATAATCCATTTCTTCTTGGGTCTTGGGGCACATCTCCTTACTAAGTTTTAAATGGCTAGAAAAAGGTGTACTAACTGGTTTTTCATTCTTCATATAAAATCTTTTTAACACCTTTCGTATGTACTCATTCTGAGATAGTGTTAATTTGTGATTTTTCCTGTCTCTAGTTATTCTCATACCCAGGATTTATTTTGCAGCTCCCAAATCCTTCATTGCAAAGGAATTTTCCAATTTTATTTTGAGCACATTTATTTCCTACATGTTAGACCCTGCAACAAGAATGTCATCTACATACAATAAAAATATAATATAACTGCCATCATTTTTCTTTTCAGATAAACACAATGATCAAAGTGGCATCTAGTATAACCTTGTTCAAACATAAACTTGTCAAATTTTAGATACCACTGCCTTGGAGCATATTTTAAGCCATACAAGCTCTTCTTGAACTTGCACACTAATTTTTCTTTCCCTTTGACCTCATATCCTTCTGGTTGCTGCATATAAATATCTTCCTCCAAATCTCCATGGAGAAATGTTGTCTTTTCATATAACTGTTAAAGATATAAATATTCCGCTGCTACAAGACTCAAAATAGTTCTGATTGAAGTCATCTTAACAATAGGAGAAAATATTTCATCAAAATAAATACCTTTCTTTTGTGCAAAACCCTTCACCACAAGTCTAGCTTTGTACCTCTGTTTTCCTCCATCTTGTTCCTTCAGCCTGTAGACCCATTTATTCTGCAATATAGTTTTACCTGCCGGAAACCTGACTAAATCCCAAGTCTGGTTATGCATTAAGGATTCCATCTCTTCTTCCATGGCTAGCTCCCAAATCTTCCTTCTTTCAACCTGAATTTCTTCTTCATAACATTCGGGTTCACCAGAATCAGTCAATAATAAATAATATAATGAAGGAGAGTATCGTTCAAGGGGTCTACTTATCCTGGTAGATCTTCTAACACCAATTTTAGGTGTTTGAGGTGTGTGTTTCTATTGTCGTGGTTTTTATTGTTGTGGTTGTTGATTATTATTATTTTCAGAAAGCTTTACTTTTTTAGTGATCTCATCAAGAACTGTGTATTCCTTGTTTTATTTTTCCTGTTTCTTTTCCTACAACTGATTCTTATACAATACATTTTCATCGAATATTACATCTCTGCTCCTAATGATTTTGTGATTTTCATAATCATATTAGCGATAACCAAAATCATTAACACCATATCCATTAAAGGTACATTTATTTGATTTTGCCTCAAGCTTTGTTCTATTTTCTTTATTAATATGGACAAAGGCCTCACAACCAAAATGCTTTAAAAAAATTAGTTTACCTTTTAATTCTGTTGTTTTACAAGAAACTCACGCATTCCAAAAATTTTACAGGGTTTATCATCACCCAAACAGACTTGTCCAAAATATCCTTGAACATAGTCATGAAAATATTTCTTATCAGGTGTGGCATGGAATGAGGCCCCTGAATCTACAACCCAAGAATTAGTAACATTTTCGAAAGAAAGAACCAAAGCATCTTGTAACACATCACCTGTTACATTTTCTTCATGATTGTTTTCTTGCTGTGCGTCTCCTTATTTTCCCTTCCGAGATCTACAGTCATTCTTTAGATGTCCTTTCTTTCCGCATTTCCAGCACACTATCCATGATATGTAATTTTATATTCCTTTCCTTGATTTACTGTGATATCCTGAGCTCTTTCCTCTTTCCATTTTTCTTCCCCTAGACTCTGAACTCAAAGCATTACCCTATGTCTCACCGGAGCTTTTCTGTTGCATTTCCTCGCTAAGGATAACACCGACAACATCATCAAACTTTAAAGTACTAGATCCAGAGATAGAGTTACTAATGGAAATAACTAAACTATTCCAACTTTATGGCAATGAGTACAAAAACAACAGAGCTCTAAGTTCATCATCAAATTTTACCTCTACAGAACTTAACTGATTGGTAACTATATTAAAATCATTTAAATGGTCTGCAATAGATCCACCTTCCAACATATTCATATTAAATAAATGTTTCATAATAAATACCTTGTTTGAGGCCGAGGGTTTTTCATATAGTTTCACCAATTCCTTAATCAAAACCTATATTATTGTTTCCTTCAAAATATTGAAGGCTACCAATGCTGCAAGGCACAACCGTACTGTTTCAAGTGTGTTTCTATCAAGAATATCCCATTATGCATCTATCATCACTGTCAGCTTCTTTGTTTTTCCGCTCAATGGTAGGTATAGATCTTTCTGATACAGATAATCTTCCATCTGTATCTTCCACAACGGAAAGTTTTTTCCATTAAACTTCTTGGCCCTAAACTTACCATATTCCGCCATTTATCCCACTCGAACCAGGAACCCTTCATTCCTGCGAGTTTATCAGCCACATAGACCTTTGGCTTTGATACCAGTTGTTAGAAAATTTATATATTACAGAGCAATGCAAAACATAAAATATGTGGAAAACACATGCACACAAGACACATAAAACCATAGACGACATAGATATACGTGGTTCACCTAGTTTGGGATACTTCCATCCTGAATAGCCAGTCCTTCCTTTCTATTATCCAGCAAAATGAAGAGACACAACCTTCCATCGATCTGTTGTAATATCCTCTGTTCTCTCTCACAGTCTCCCAATCTGTTTCTCACTCTGAGAATACACATACAATGTACAACCGCAATAAAATACCCTCATACAAGCGAGGGGTTGCCTTATAGGGAAGAAAGCCCTAAACTAAATGTAGCTTCTATCGTCAGATCATCCACCTAATGAACGGCCCAGATTGACTAGAAGTTACTATATTTTTACAAGGCAATTTTACATCTATTTTTAGCTTCGGGAGCACTGCCGCCCCCCCTGGACCACCAAGGTAGCGTTTAATTTTGGGCGACATTGCCGCCCCATTAAGGTACAGGGGTCCAATGCTTTGATACAAAATAAACAAGATAATCAGGCTCCACACCCAACAAGAGGCATTAGAGCTTATCCCAACTTAATGATAAATTCCCTGAACTCCAAATGTAGATCAAAGTTTTGTAAACTTTGCTTATGTGAGAGCCTTTGTAAAGATATCAACAACTTCATCAATTTATGAAAAATAATTCACTTCAAGAACATGTCAATGAGATTTATAATGGACTGTATATGTAGCTCGGTGTGTTTAATACGCTGATGTTGAACTGCATATTTGCATAGCTAAATGGTACTCTGACTATCACACCAAACTGTAGTCGGATGTTGTTGATGAAGACCGAATTCAAACATGATCTGACCAAGCCACATGGATTTCTTGCTGGCTTTAACTGCACCATGATACTCTTCTTCTGTCGAAGAAAGAGAGATGGCACTTTGTTTCTTACAAGACCATGTAATAGGTCCTGAACCAAGAGTGAATACATAGCCTATAGTAGACTTTCGATCATCAGGGTCCCCAGCCCAATCAGAATCAGTGAAGTCAATCAAAAATGGAGATGATCCTCCACTGTAATTAATCTTCGACTGAAATGTACCTCAAATATATTGAATTATTCTTTTAGCTACTTTTGAGTGACTTTCATGAGGTTGGTGCATAAATCGAGCAACAAGACCAATGGTAAAGGAAAGGTCAGGATGGATATAAGTTAGATACAAAATTTTACCAACATTTTGGCGGTATAAGGTAGAATCAAATTCAGGTGTAGTACAAGTGACTGGAAGCCTGACTCTAGACTGAAAGGGAGAAGGTACTAGCTTACAGTCTTCCATGTGAAAGTGGCGTAGAATATCATAGGCATACTTGGACTAAGAAAGGGTAATACCTTATTTGGATTGTAAGGCATGAAGACCAAGGAAATAATGCAAGTGTCCTAATTCTATCATTTCAAACTTTTTTTTGAGGCTAGGCTTCACATGTTTTATATGGGTGGGATCACTACTAGTAAGGATAATATCATCAACATAAACAACAAGGACTATGAAGGACTTACCCACTTTCTTGGTGTAGACAGTGTTGTTATAATGACACCTAGAAAAGCCATTATCTAAGAGAAATCTCTCCATTTTTGCATAACAGGCCTGAGAAGCTTGCTTGATACCATAGAGAGACTTCCTAACGCGAAAAAAAAGGCTAGATTCATTTTGGATAAAGCCAGGGGATTGTTCCATGTAGATTTATTCATCCAAATATCCATGTAAGAAGGCAGATTTAACATCGATATAATGCAATTCCCATTTAAAAGAGGAAACAAGGGAAGGAACAAGGCAGATAGAATTCATTTTGGCAATAGCGGAGAAGGTTTCAATATAGTCATGTTATGTAGATTAATCCCTCTTGCAGACAAAATCGATCTCCCTAGTATTCAACGAATAGCTAGAAACAAACATCCATTTGGAAACCTTTTTCTCAAGATTAATTTCATTTCAGAATTATTATAAGAAAGTAGAGAGGACATGCCCCTACCTTGAAATACAACGTTTGATGCAGTCTTTTATCCAGTCACTCCAAATAGGCTTCTCCAATAGGAAGAACCTGCAATCAAAGACAAGATAAAAGAATCAAAGCACCTGCGACATATAATAATAATAAAAAGTTAACCCGAATTAGTGATCAAGGAGCCTAAGTATTGATGTTATTGAATAAGCATAAGAACAACTCAATGAGAAAAATAGATCCATATGTATTATCTTTGAATAAAAAATTAATCTTACAACCTAATGCCTTGATGTCATACACATTTCTCCTAGGTTCCTAAACAATCATTTCTCCTTAGGTTTGGAAATCCTTCCTCTCCGAATATCAACATGGAGTTTATGGACATAAGGGTGTGATCATTCTCATGCCAACAACAACTTACTAGTGTGGAAATTATGTACTCTTGAGAATTCTCTTCAGCAATTACATTTACAATCTTAGCATCTACCCTTCAGCCTGAAACTTGAGCTCAATTTATAGGGAAATGGAGGTAGCTTTAGTTCCATGAAGAGGGGGATGGATTCCTATCATGAAGGGATAAGCTCCTTTAGTGGAGGAATAAAGCTTGAACTGATCGCGCCTCTAGAAGCTTCCAGTTGGGAGAATATTCCACCAACTATGCTTGTATAATTTACTTTTCCATTTATTTTAATTTTTACGGGGGTCCGCAGGTTTTGGTAGAAGAAGGTGCGGGGGTTGTTGTAGTTTATAGACCAAGTATCTGCGGACCCATAGGAAAAGGGTAGAAAAATTAAGTAGGTATACTTTTAAGGATTTTTAAAGATATTTTCTTGATTTCCAAGACTTGGTTTAGAAACGTTAGGATTTTTTACTTCTAATTGAGAAAAATATAGGTAATGATAGACCTATATGGACAATCAACAGTGATGGTGACAAAATAACATGTAACAATTCAATGCCTTCAACTTATGAAAATCCTTTAGCAAAAAGACGAGCTTTATGTCTTTCCACTTTTCCATCTAGTCCTAACGTTGTTTTGTAAACCCATTTGCATCTGACAAGTTTTCATCCCTTTGGAAGAGGAACAAGATCCCAATTATTGTTTTCCAATAAGGAACGATATTTTTCATTCATATCTCTTTCAAATAAGCAAATAACGATACTTGAGCAAATAAGGAAGAGGCTCTTTCAAATGAAAAACATGTACGACGTCGATCTGCAGGGTCACCTGCAAGAGACCCTGTTGCATTCCAAGTAGATAAAACCCATCTTGGAAGCTGTGGAGCTAAAGGAATATCTTCAAGAGGTAGAGGACGATTTTCATCCTCGTTGTCTTCATCTAAACTAGAAGGAATGCTATCAAAAATAGAAGAGATAGAGAGAAGTGGCACTTATGTCGAATCAGGCTTACAAGCCAAAGGTGGAACACTCGCCGAAATAGGCTCACAGGCCAATATATTTTCATCAAATTTTACATCTCTTCTAATGATTAAAATTTTGAATTTTGGTTGAACAAGTCTATATCCTTTGAAATCTTTAGAATATCCAAAAAAAAATCCTTTTTCACTCTTAGGTTGTAAGGCTTTATGTTTCACATCTGGAATATGGGCCCAAGCATCACTTCGAAAAACATGAAAGTGACTTACATCTAGTTTGATTGAGCTTCATACTTCTTCTTCAGTTGTATTACTTAAAAACTTAGTAGGAGTGAAATTTACTATGTAATTTGCACAGTTAATTGCTTCTGCCCAAAATTTGAGACTAAGTCCTTTAGATTGAAGCACACAATTAGCCATTTCTTTTAAGGTGTGATTCTTCCTTTCGGCTACACCATTTTTTTGTGGAGTATATGAAATAGTATGTTGCAATTGAATTCCATGCTAAGTGAAAAAGTTGATAAATTTGTTTTGAACATATTCTCCTCCATTTTCTGATCTTAACTTAAGAATTTAATGTCCAGATTGTTTCTCAACAAAGGCCTTAATGGACAAGAACATGTTAAAAACTTCACCCTTGAGTTTTAAGAACTATATCCGAGTGCGTTTGGAAAAATCGTTAATGAAAGTTAAGAAGTACTTTGTAATATAACCAGTTTTCTATGTTTTTATTAAACATTTGAACAATTCCAAAAGGGTATAGTGGACCCTAATGGAAAAAAATTATGTGGATTTATTTTATTATTTTAAATTAATAAAATAAAATGGAAAATTATGTGCAATGACTAGAATGAGATTTGAGATCTAAAAACCCAATCCATGAGGATGTATAAGGTTGTAAGACTTTCCCAGATTTCCATAAATCCTTAGAAGGAATAAGGTAAGATACTAAAATTAGATTTGGAGATAAATATCTAATTACCCCAATAAATAGGAAATTATTGGCAAGAGGTGGAATAAAGCTAGAAAGCAGAAAAACTAGCTTTAAAAGTACCTTTGTGGAAGAAACAGAGGGAAAGCCTAGGAAAACTGGAAGACAACATCCAAAATTAACTATATGCAGTTAAGGGAAACAGGACGGGGAAAGCAAGCTTAAATAATTTTTTTCAAGATAGAAAATGGGTTGTCTAACACTCGAGAGAAATATCTCTGCTCGGGGGTGAGCTGTGGAGAAAGAGCTCTAAGGTTGGGAGGAAACTAGTCAAACCTAAGTGGTATGAACATTTAAGTTGGAATGGATTTAAATTTTAATGCTATGATGAATTAGTGAAACTGGTAAAGTATTCATGTTAATATGTCAATTTTGAATTTAACTCTGTGTTTAGAAGCTCGAAAATCTATGAGAATAGTTATCGTTTGACTAGTCTGTACATTTAACATAAATCACTATAGAAGCAATAGTAAAATATGTATGGTTATACAGACATGCTCTGTGAGGCCCAGCTCTCAGAATATCTACAACCCAGTGATGGGTCAATATCTGAGGTTAGGTACCTCAGATTAAATCAGATATTTTGTAAATTAGTTGTTTTATTATTATGCTCGTCAATGGCACAGATTAAGTTAAAAACTAATTCTAGATAGAAAGTGATATGTAGGAAAGGAAAATATAGATACTTATATCTAAAGACATAGTGTACTGTAAAATTAATTACTGCCGCATCAACTAGAGAAAAATAAATTAGAACTGAAATGACTAGAGACATGCATACATTTGAATTATATCTCTATTTAAAAGAGAAACAAATGTGCATACATGATTAATTCAGATACTATACATTTAAATAGATAATGTTCTGTACATCAGATGAAGTTACTCATACATTAGAGGAAGGAAACAAGATAAAATGCATGAATAGAGATTATACATATATAAATGTTGACTGCCCCAAATTTACTATACATTTTAATAACGATGTTAAACCACGTATACTTACTTTTATAGTTGTATACATATACCTCTTTACAACAGTAATATGTTCTTATACTAAGTACTGATAGAACCTATAACTTTTTGGAAATTAACCAAAATTAATTATCAGTGTATTATGCAGGATATAAATGTAAACCATATTGTAGCATTGAGAAGTAGTCTCTAATTTTTTTCATTTTTAATAGATGCATGAGTACTCATCGGTCACAATCAGAAACCTAACAGAGATATAAAAAGGGTATATAACTGTACATAATCTATAAGGGAAATATAAAATTGACAAACAAGTGGGACAAATAAATTGCACATATAATACTAAAAAATTTAGTTTGGTTGGAAATCTCAAAATTTTCACTAAAGAGTATGCACAGTTCAATTATGTTACAACTGTAAATATCAAATAATAAATTTAGACAGTACTATGTAATATTTAGGTCTACATATAGAGAAAATATACAGTTTCAGGAACTTAATTTCTTGTTGAAAGAAAACTGGAAATTTGAAATGCAAAGGCATGGTATGGATGTCGAATTTTCCACTAGAATTGAATACCAACGTGGATAAAAAGGAAGGAAAAATTAAATAAATAAATAAATAAAAAGCGAAAGAGTTTAATAGGAACTCAAATCTGTAGTATGTTGTGGCATTTTTTACTTACCTATTCACGAAATAGCGATATATTAGCTATACAAAAATTATGGCTAAGAAAAGTATAATAAGTAGAAAAATAAAAGCAATAAACAAGGAATTTTAATTAATATCAAATATGTAAAATCTTGAACATAAAGGTCAAAATATTAGTGATTGGAAATCACGTATACTATTGAACTGATGGGTAAGAGGAAGACATAGTGTATTTCAGAAAATAGTTACCATTATAATAACTCAAAATGATTATGCCATCATTCAAACTGAGAGAAATGTTGAGGAATCCATTTAGGGAACATGAGGGAATGTATAGGTTACAAAAAAAAAACTGTGGAAATAGAAATCAAAAATAGAGTTTAGCTTTTAAGCTCTTACTCTTAACTACAAGAAAAAGACAGATATATTTCCAGCATCTCGAAAATCATAAACTAGGTTAGCTTACCTAAAAATATTTAAGTTCGTAGCTCGGTGGCTGAATCATTGGGGACGTTGTGCCATGACATTGGTTTAATTCCGAGATGGACTACCTGAACCAAAAACGAGAAAATGTATTCATTACAAAAGAAGTTTCAAAATAACGCTATAAATTCATAATAACTCTGCAGTGTTGTGCTAAGTGAGACAAGGTCAAGGAGCTGACTCTGTCTCTGGTGTATCCATAAGAATGCATATCACATTAATAAACCAAGAAGACAGGATATATATTCATTACATCCTGGTTCAAATCCCTTCGTAGAATAGAGAAGATGTGGCTAAATTCAGTCATATGTGAATCTTATGAAACTAACTTACCAAATATGCATAAATGGTTAAGACTCCTTTACAAACCGTAGAACATGTCCCCGTGTATAAGTCAGAACTAAAATGTAAGTAAAGCACACAAGGGCTTCATTATGGGAGAAATACTGTAGCACATGGGCTCATATTGAGGTATATATAATGAGGAAAAAATGACATAATATATTGGGGGATATATAGGGGGTAAAGGGTTTTTATATTGGCTATTGTAAAAAATTGAGCTCAAAGTTAATGAAAAAATATAAAGGGGTATAAGAAATGTTAATGAAAAAATGAATACCTACAATATATAGTGAAAGTAGGGGCATTTTAAATTGGGTAGCTCTATTGGTTTTATATTGGTAGGGGGTTAAATAATGTGTTTTTTAGAGGTATTTTCCAATATGTACTCAAATTAAGGGTATTGTTTAATATGTTATGATCACATGTGATATGCTAGAGGTTCATTGAGAGAAGCCACTGTGGTAAAGCACCACAACGAACAGATGAAAAATTTACTGTGAAGAGAAATGAAACTAAATAAAAGGAATACATTGAATGAAGAAAGTCGAATATATAACCTCTAAGGGGATGGCACATAGGGTTCGATGTAAAAAATGTCATTTACCATCCTGGCCAGAGAAGTTTAAAAATTCTCTACTCAAAGTAGAGGCAGGTTGGGTAACACCATCCAAAGCTATGCGTCCAAATGAGAACACAGTAACCAAAAACGAAAGTAATTATACAATGAGAAACCCTAAATAAAACCAGTGTTCTTTCTGCCATTGACATGGCATGGGATCCAGGGTTATCCCTCAAATTGTTGCATTTATATTCAAATGGGGAAAATCCATGTGAATTATTACTTGCAGAATTAATGTTTTTCATGTTCCAACCCACACCGAGACAAATTTATTCAAAATTTCAATGGATTAGACCAGATCAAATAAATGGAATTAGGTAGAGTACCATACTTGGGAATTTAAATAACGTAAAGTTTGATGGTGGTAATAATGGTAAGTACATCCGACGGTTGAACAAAATCCCATTAATATCTTCCCTTAAAAGACGCATTGCCAAATGGATGTCGGTGGTCCATAGCTGAGAGTTAATCCACATAAGTGGATTCGACAATTAATTCAAATGGATTCATGGTTTTAAACAATACGTATATATGTGAAGTGAAGTTATATATTAAAGAAATCCGTATATATTAAAGAAATCTGTATACTAAAGGTTTTGGATTTAGGCCAAAATGTAAACAATATTTAAGATAAAAAAAATATAACATGCTAAGTTTGTTAAAACTGTGGACACAAATATTTATATTATGTTGTAAATTACGATGGAAGAGAAAAAGTTAAATTCCCTCATATTAATGTTAAGAAATATTCGGGTGGACATGCAAGACTACACCCTAGAAGTAAAGATAAGTGCATATATGTGAATAGTATATATATACCTTTCTAAGTATCACATTAGTGGTTAAAATTATAAATAGGACTATTATGCTCAGTAAACATTCTAGGTTAGGAGAAATGTAATGAACAAGTTTACAAGAAGAATACTGTCGTAGTGGGAAAATAAATTACTAGAGACTTAAATTTGACAAAGTCAGTAATAGTGACAAAGTTTCGTCATAGGGCGACGAATTCTTGAAGAGACAAAATTATTAATAATGAAGTAGTCTCTTAATAATACTCCGCAGAGAATAATACCAAAAAAAAAAAAAAATGTCGAATGAGAGGTGTTACAAATGGTATTAGAGCCCATGTTTAAACATTGGGAAACAATGTGTGCTCACACGAGAAAGATTATGTTGCTGTAAATTTTTATTAAATTTAAATTTAGATAATGTTTATTTTCATGTGCAGTGAAACAGTGCTGAAGTATACAACTACGAACCACGAGTGAAGGAGACGAGTTGTATGTGGATCTGAGTGGTGGAGAAAAAAATGCCATATCCAAATGCTCCATTGATGGCTATGTTGCATCGAATGCAAAGAGAAATGGTGCAATTGAAAAGCCACAATGAAAGGCTATCTTTAGCCATTTAAGATAAAGATAGGTTAATAAGAGAATTGACCTCCTGAAATAGTCAAGAAGGTGAATATTCCGGAAACAATAGAAAGGAAAGGGTAAATCACTCAGAAGATTCTGAGGAAGATAATGCCTCTAGACAATAGTCTAGGAGGAACAAGGAATTGCAGGGTGAATTCTGGAAAATAAAACCTCCCTCCTATGATGGAGAGAAGGATGAAGATGTTGAAACGTGGCTTCAGAATATGATAAAGTACTTTTAGGTATAAGAATATGAGATCAGCTTGATGGCTAGGTTGGCTATCTGTTAGTTGCAAGGTAAAGCTACCTTGTGGTGGGAAGAAACCAAGATGGTCCATGTCATTGATGAGAAAACTATTAGTTGGGAGGATTTACAAGTAATTTTCAAAAATTTATACCTGAATGGATGTTATTATGACGATAAAGCCAAAGAGTTTCACAAACTCAGATTGGGACAACTTACAAATGATGAGTTTGTAACCAAATTCACCAATCAGTTACGCTATGTACCCTATATAAGAAAAGAGAAGGAAAAGGTACAACATTTCTTAAATTGTCTACCTACTATAGATAAGGAAAAGATATAGTTTGATAACCCCAAGACCATGGATGAGGTGGTGCACAAAGAAAGGTTGTGTTGCCAGCAATTTAAGGGAAAAAATGAATAAGAAAAGAATTGGGAAATAAAAGGGAGGGGATTGTTAAAATTAGAGAACTTTTAAAGTGTTGGGGTTGTCGAGAAATTTGTTTATTGAGGGATTGTACACACAAAAACAGTCAGACCATACAAGTACTAAGAGAAGCAACGACTGTTAATGATGTGGAAAGAAACATCCCCAAAATCAGTGCTGCTCTGGAAGATTGTCAAGTAGAACACTAGTCCACTATGGTTGAAGTAGAAGGCATGATTGCTAACCAATTTGTTTATGTCTTAATAGATCCAGTAGCATCTTTAAGTTATATCAGTCCTCAAATGGTAGAAAAATGTAACTTAAAGTCAGAAAAATTTCAATATTCATTGTTAGTTCAGTTGGCCACTGGTATAAAAAGAAAAGTGACCCATGAGTTAACCGAAACAACCATAAATCATAATGGATACCAAACTGCACTAAACTTAAATATTCTACATTTAGGGTCCTATGATGTACTGGTAGGAATGGAATGGTTAAAGAAACAAAATTCCATGTTAAACTATTTAGACAGGACAATACATTTCATAAATAATGAGGGAAAAAATGTTATAGTAAAAGGTAAACCCAATCCCTTCAATTGAAAAGGATTGCTAGAAAGGGTTGCCAAGTGTATTCTGTCCATGTAGAAGAATTGAGACAACAAGTAGAACAAAATAATTTATAAATATTACTTGTTATCAGAAAATTCAAGGATGTGTTTTTGGATGAAATTCCTCATCTGCCCCCTTGGAGAGAAATTGATTTCTCAATTGACTTAGTGCCGGGAGAAACAATAGTCTCTAGAGCCTGATACAGAATGAGTATCCCATAACTGATGGAGTCGAAAATGCAGCTACAAGGGTTGTGGGATAGAGGTTACATTAGACTAAGTGTATCCCCATGGGGAGCACCAATGCTGTTTGTGAAAAATAAAGACAATACCTTTAGAATGTGTATTGACTATCATCAATTGAAGAAGCCGAAAATAAAAAAAAGATACCATTTACCTAGGATAGATGATCTCTTTCACCAAGTTAGAGGAGAAACACTTTTTTCAAAAATTGATCTAAGGACAGGCTACCATCAATTAAGAATTAAGGATGAAGATATAAGAAAAACTAGTTTTAGAGATAGATATGGACACTATAAATTTGTGGTCCTACCGTTTGGATTGACTAATGCACATGCTACTTTTATGTGCTTGATGAATAGTGTCTTAAATAAATACCTAGACAAGTTCGTATTAGTATTTATTGATGACATTCTTATCTATTCTAAGAATGAAGCTAAGCATAAGGAACACCTTAAAAAAAATTACAAAGACTCAGGGAAAACAAATTTTATGCTAAGTTTAGAAAATGTGAATTTTTCAAATATAAAATTAAATATCTGGGTCATATAATTTCAGAAAAGGGGTTGGTAGTAGACCCAGAAAATATAAACGCAATAAAAGAGTGGCATGTACCTACAGATGTGTCTTTCGTAATATCAATAATGGTAATTGTAGAATACTATAGGAGGTTTGTAGAGATATTTTCAACCTTAGCTTACACTATTACATCCCTACAAGGGAAAGGAGTTAAGTTTGAATGGACTAAAAAATGTCAGAATAGCTTTGATCAGCTAAAAATGAAACTTACAACAACATCTATTCAAAAAATTGTTGATCCAGATCAGGAATTTGTAGTGTGCACAGATGCTTCTAGAGAAGGATTAGGAGGCGTGCTACTACAAGAAAATTTTGTCATATCCTATGAATCTAGAAAACTCAAGAAACATGAACAGAATTATAGTGTTTATGATTTAGAACTAGTTGTTTTAATACACATTCTAAAGATATGGAGACATTACCTTTTAGGGAAAAAGTTTGTGTTAATGACAGATTACATCAGCCTAAATTATTTCTTCACTCAAACATATTTAAATACTAGGCAAGCCAGGTGGTTGTCCTTCCTTAGTGAGTTTGACATGGAGATCAAAAATATTAAGGGGAAGGAAAACAAGATTGCAGATGCATTAAGCAGAAATGCTTGGAAAAGTGTGAGTAATGGTGGGAGTAGCGCCAACTTTGACATAGAGGGACTGATACAAGAGGTGGTGAGAAAAGACCAAGATTATGAAAAACTTTAGCCCCAAATGCTGAAAAATGAGATGAAAGGGTATATGCAGAACCAAAGAGGATTAATTTGTTATAAAGACAAATTATATATTCATGAAGTAGACTTCTTAAAGAAAGAGATTATGGATGAGTACCATAAAATACCTTATGATGGACATCCAAGATACTAGAAATTACTTTTAGCTTTAAAAAATAACTTGTTCTAGCCTAGTATGAAAAAGGATGTGGAAAATTACTTAGCTAGATTTATAAAATGTCAACAAGTAAAGGTTGAACATCAGCATCCAGCTGGGTTGTTGAATCCTTTACCCATCCCAGAATGGAAGTGGGAGATTGTTTCCATGGATTTTATTATTGGTTTACCAAGGACCAAATACCAATGTGACTTTATCATGGTTGTAGTTGATACTTAGAATAAATTTGCTCACTTTATACCTGTACAGTCTACCTTTGGTACAACCGAAGTAGCTAATGTATTTATGAAGGAGATTGTAAAATTGCATGGTATTCCTAAGATGATCACTGCAGATAGAGATGCCAAGTTCACCGTAGCGTTTTGGAGGAGTTTGTTTGGATGCATGGGTACCAATTTAAATTTCATTATTTCCTACCATCCCCAAACTGATGGCTAAAACAAAATAATGAACCAGGTTTTAGAAGATATGTTAAGGATGTATGTCATGGATAAGCCAAAAAAATGGGAGAACTATCTAAATTTAGCTTAATTTGCCTATAACAATAGTTACCAAGCTTCCATAAATATGAGCCCTTTTGAAAATATTTATGGCAGAAAGTGCCATGCCCCTCTAAGTTGGATTCAACTTGAAGATAAACTAATACTTGGACTGGAAGCCTTGCAGAAAATGGAGAGAGTTGTAAAGAAAATTTAGGAAAACATCAAAACAACACAAGACAGGAAGAAAAGTTATGCAAACAAAAAGAGAATTCACAGAGAATTCAGTGTGGGTGATCATGTGTATCTAAGTATTAAGCCTAAGAAGAGTAATTTGCACACTGGAAGCTGTGAAAAACTAGCTCCACGTTACTATGGACCTTTTGAAGTACTGGAAAGAGTTGGACTAGTTTCATATAAGTTGGTTTACCCATTCACATTAAGGTTAATGATGTATTTCATGTTTCGTTATTAAAAAAATATGTGCATGATCATACTCATGTTATTGATTGGAATGTGATACAGGTGGAACAAGAAGGGGAATTCCTTCTAGGGACACTTCAAATCTTGGCACAGGAAGAAATTGAGCTCTAGAATAGGACAATGGCCAGGGTGAAAGTGCAGTGGAGGCACTTTGCATAGGAAGAGGCTACTTGGGAGCAAGAGGCTGATATGTTGGAAAAATACCCATCACTATTTAAACAGTGATTTTGTTATTTATTTTTTAACACCGAGGATGGTGTTCGTTTTCAGAGGGGGAATATGTAATATCCCAAGTTTGCTATGTTTTTATTAGACATTTGAACAAGTCCAAAAGGGTACATTGGACCCCAATGGAAAAAAATATGTGTATTTATTTTATTATTTTATATTAATAAAATAAAATGGAAAATTATGTGCAATGACTAGAATGAGATTTGAGATCTGAAAACCCAATCCATGAGGATGGATAAGGTTGCAAGACTTTCCCAGACTTTCAGAAATCCTTGGAAGGAATAAAGTAAGATACTAAAATTAGATTTGGAGATAAATATGTAATTACCCCAATAAACAAGAAATTATTCAAAAGAGGTGGAATAAAGCTGGAAAGCGGAAAAGCTAGCTCTGAAAGTACCTTTGTAGATGAAACAAACGAAAGCCTAGGAAAATAGGAAACATCATCCTTAATTAACTAGATGAAGTTAAGGGAAACAGGTTGGGGAAAGAAAGATTAAATAAGTTGTTTCAGGATAGACAAAGGGTTGTCTATCACTGGAGAGAAAGATCTCTGCTCGGGGGTCAACTGTGGAGAAAGAGCTCTAAGGTTGGGAGGAAACTAGTCAAACCTAAGTGGTATGCACATTTCAATTGGAATGGATTTAAATTTTAATGCTAGGATGAATTAGTGAAACTGGTAAAGTAGTCATGTTAATATGTCAATTCTGAATTTAAATATTTGTTTAGAAGTTCAAAAATCTATGAGAATAGTTATCATTTGAATGGTCTGTACATTTAACATAAATTACTATAGAAGCAATAGTAAAATATTTATGGTTGTACATACATGCTCTATGAGGACCAACTCTCAGAATATCTACAACCCAGTGATGGGTCAAGATCTGAGGTTGGGTACCTTACAAGAAATTGGCTATTCTGTAAATTAGTTTTTTTATTATTATGTTCGTCAATGGAACGGATTAAGTTAAAAACTAATTCTAGATAGAAATCAATATGCAGGAAAGGAAGATATAGATACTTATATCTAAAGACATAATGTACTATACAAATAATTACTATCGCATCAGCTAGAGAAAAATAAATTAGAGCTGAAATGACTAGAGACATGCATTTGAATTGTATCTATATTTAAAAGAGAAACAAAGGTGCATACATGATTAACTCAAATACTATACATTAAAATAGATATTGTTCTGTACACCAGACGAAGTTATTCATACATTAGGGGAAGGAAAC
Source organism: Pinus albicaulis (assembly GCA_034641835.2). Classification (NCBI taxonomy): domain Eukaryota; kingdom Viridiplantae; phylum Streptophyta; class Pinopsida; order Pinales; family Pinaceae; genus Pinus; species Pinus albicaulis. The sequence goes on from CM076581.1 coordinate 674,356,324, forward strand.
AAGAGAAAATGCAGGAATAGAGATTATACATATATAAATGTTGAATGTCCCAAATTTACTATACATTTTAATAATAATGTTAAACCATGTATACTTTGTTTTATACTTGTATACATATACATGTATACAACAGTCCTATGTTCTTATACTAAGTACTGATAGAACCTAGAACTTTCTAGAAATTAACCAGAATTAATTATCATTTTATTATATAGGATATAAATGTACACCATACTGTGCCATTGAGAAGAAGTCTTTAATTTTTTCATTTTTAATAGATGCATGAGTACTCATCGGTTACAATCGAAAACCTAATAGAGATATAAAAAGGGTATATAATTGTACAGAGTACATAAGGGAAATATCATATTGACAAATGAGTGGGACAAATAAATTGCACATATAATACTAAAAAAATTAGTATGGTTGGAAATCTCTAAGTTCTCACTAAAGAGTATGCATAGTTCAGTTATGTTACAGCTGTAAATATCAAATAATAAATTCAGACAGTACTCTGTAATATTTAGGTCTACATATAGAGAAAATCTACAGTTTTAGGAACTTAATTTCTTGTGGAAAGAAAACTGGAAATTTGAAATACAAAGGCATGGCATGGATGTTGAATTTTCCACTAGAATTGAATACCAACCTGGATAAAAAGGAAGGAACAATTAAATAAACAAAAAAATAAAAGTGAAAGAGTTTAATAGGAACTCAAATATGTAGTATGTTGCAGCATTTTCGACTTACCTGTACACAAAACAACGATATCTTCGCTATACAAAAAGTATGGTTAAGAAAATTATAATAAGTAGAAAAATAAAAACAATAAACCAGGAATTTTAATTAATATCAAACCTGTAAAATATTGAACATAAAGGTCAAGATATTACGGATTAGAAATCACCTATACTATCAAACTGATGGGTAAGAGGAAGACGTAGCGTATTTCAGAAAATAGTTACCATTATAATAAATCAAAATGATTATTCCATCATTCAAATCAAGAGAAATGCTTAGGAATCCATTTAGCGAACATGAGGGAATGTATAGGTTACAAAAAATAAAACTATGGAAATAGAAATGAAAACTAGAGTTTAGCTTTTAAGCTCTTACTCTTAACTACAAGTAAAAGAGAGAGATATTGCCAGTATCTGGAAAATCGTAAACTAGGTTATCTTACCTAAAAATATTTAAGTTGGTAGATTGGTGAACGAATCATTGGAGGTGGTGTGCCATGACATTCATTTGAGATGTTGTGCCATGACATAAGTTTAATTCCGAGCTGGATTACCTGAACCAAAAATTAGAAAACATATTCACTACAAAATAAGTTTCAAAACAACGCTATAGATTCATAATAACTCTGCAGTGCTATGATAAGCAAGACAAGGTCAAGGAGCTTACTCTATCTCTTGTGTATCCACGAGAATGCATGTCAAATTAATAAACTAAGAACGCATGATATATATTCATTACACCCTGGTTCAAATCCTTTCGCAGAATAGAGAAGACTTGGATAAATCCAGTCATACGTGATTATGAAATAAACTTACCAAATAGGCAGGAATGGTCAAGACTCCTTTACGAACTAGAGAACATGCCCCTATGTATAAGCCGAAACTAGAATGTAGGTAAAGCACCAAAACGAACAGATGAAACGTTTACTGTGAAGAGAAATGAAACTAAATAAAAGGAATACATTGAATGAATAAAGCTGAATATATAACCTATAAGGGGATGGCACATAGGGTTCGATGTGAAAAACTTCATTTACCATCCTGGCCAGGGAAGGTTAGAAATTATCTACTCGAAGCAGAGGCAGGTTGGATAACACCATCCGAAGTTGTGTGTCCAAATGAGAACACAGTAACCAAAAATGAAAGTAATTATACAATGAGAAACCCTGAATAAAACCAACATTCTTTCTGTCATCCATGTGGCAGGGGATCCAAGGCTATCCCTCGGATTGCTACATTGATATTCAAATGGGGAAAATCCATGTGAATTATTACTTGCAGAATTAATGTGTTCGTGTTACAACCCACTCCGGGACAGATTTATTCAAAATTTCAATGGATTAGACTAGATCACATAAATGGAATTAGGTAGGGTACCATATTTGGGAATTTAAATAACATAAAGTCTGACGGTGGTACTAATGGTAAGTACATCTGACGGTTGAACAAAATCCCATTAATATCTTCCCTTAAAAGACGCATCGCCAAATGGATGTCTATGGTCCATAGTTGAGATTTACTCCACGTAAATAGATTTGAAAATTAATTCGGAGGGATCCATGGTTTTAAACAATACGTTAATTATTAAAGGGTTATTAAAATGGGATATATATTAAAGAAATCCATATATATGTGAAGTGAAGTTATATATTAAATAAATATTTATATATTAAAGAAATATGTATACTAAAGGTTTTGGATTTAGGCCAAAACATAAACAATATTTAAGATAAAAAAATCTAACATGCTAAGTTCATTAAAAATGTTGATAGGATACTTATATTAAGTGGTAAATTATGATGAAAGAGGAAAAGTTAAATTCCCTCATATTAATGTTAAGAAATATTGGGGTGGACATGCAAGTTTACACCCTGGAAGTAAATATAAGTGCATATATGTGAATAGTATATATATAGCTTTCTAAGTATTACATTAGTGGTTAAAATTATATATATGACTATTATGCTCAGCAAACATTCTAGTTTAGCAGAAATGTAATGAACAAGTTTACAAGTAGAATACTGTCGTAATGGAAAAATAAATTAATAGAGACTTAAATTTGACAAAGTCAGTAATAGTGACAAAGTTTCATCATAGGGCAACAGATGCTTGAAGAGATGAAATTATTAATAATAAAATAGTCTCTTAATAATACTCCGCAGAGAATAATACGAAAAAAATAAAATATTATGTCGAATGAGAGGTGTTACATACTTGCAACCAGAGAAATAAACAATAGGAAGTGGACGACATAAATTACTGTGCACAAGGAGCAAAGAGGTTGAAGTGTGCCAATAGGCACATTTTTAATAACTATCCTAATGATTTTTTCCAAGTACACATCTGGAGAAAACACCATCTCGACAAGATACCATAGGAGGACCTGTCACCATATTTTCTTTACATAGAGTTTGAATAGAATGATAGTTTAAGTGACCAAATTGCTCATGCCAAATTTTTCTCAGTTCATCATTATGAGCAACAAAAACGGAGGAAAGACGTGGTGACCCAAAGTTTTCAAACTTATACAACCTTATCGAATAATCAACAATTCCAGTAGCTGAAATATGTCTAGGATCTTTGAGGTTCTTGATTATAGCATCATGAGGTGAGAATTCTATTGTTTCCCTTCACCAAAATGACATATCTCATAAGCAAATAGAAGGTTGCAGGACAAGGCAGGAACACATAATACATCATTAATTTGACCAAGATCTAATTGAATGGTTCCAGATCCTAGACCACTAAGAGATCTATCATCACCAACATAAATATGTTTGGTGTTACAGTCATTTAAAGAAGAAAAAATGGCTTTATTTTGGGCCATGTGGTAAGAAGCTCCAGAATCAATGAGCCACTCACGTGAATGAGAAGAAGAAAATACATGTAATGGATAACCAGATCTTGATGCTTGAAAACCACAAGCATAAAGTGCCATTCCTGAATATGAAGTTGACGAGTTCTCCAAATTGATATGGTGCTTCTTCATTGCTGCTTCCAAGGGTTCCATCTTCTTAAAACATTTGGACTCTACATGGCCATCACAATTACAAAAGTTTCAATGTATATTTGTTTTCTTCCCTTTGTTTTTATTTTCCTTATCAGTTTGGTGAGATTATTTTTCATTTTGTGGCTGAAATTGCTTAAGAACCTTGTTTGATTTAGGACCATTATTTTTAGGATACTACTTCTTGGGATTCTTTTGATATGGTTGTTGTTGGGCTGCTAAGATTTTCTTAGAAGCGTTTCCAGTATTGATAATACCAAGGTGTAAGATGTTTTTTTTTTATCTTATCAAAGAATTGCAAAAGGCATCAAAAGAGGGGGACTTGTAGGATTTCCTTGCGAAATGAGGGCTTCTCTAGTGTAATTGAAGGTGGAAACAAATGCAGAGTATGCAAGTCCAAGATTAGAAAGAATATAATAGATAAGGCTACCATCTCCCTTTTTGACCTTACAACCTTCTAAAATAAGTCTAAGGGTCTTGAATCTAGATAAAATATCCTCAATAGAGGAGAAATTATTGGGGTACAAAGTAAGAAAATAATTTTTAAGCCGGTGGGCCCTGATTTCATTTTGAATTCCAAAAACATTATTTAGCTTTTTCATAGTTGCATCAGGGGTGTCAATTTCTTGGATATGAAATTGAAGGTCTTGAGTAATGAAAATTCCTATCAACCCTCATGCTTGATCTTGTTTATTTTCTCATTTAACAGCTTTATCGCCATCGATAGGTTTAGTTTCTTTTCCTGAGGCTATTCTATAAAGCACTTTACTTCTAAGTAAGTCTATCATGTAAGATAGCCATTGGAAATAATTGGTGCTGTTAAGAATAACCGGGCATGCACTTTCCATTTTTTTTTTTAAATGAAGCTAAAAATGCTGAAACTAACTACTCTAATGGAAAGATCTCGAAAGAAATAGGTTGGTTGCAAAAAACGGCTCAGAAAATGGCTTTAAGATGAAGAAGGTATGACTTTTTGAAAAAAATGTGTGGTAGGTGATGAGTAGTTACGTGAAAGGTTAAAAGATAATGATGAAGTTCTACTTTTAGAAAAATACCCCCCTTTTTCAAACATAATACAATAAGCTTACTTTAAAAGAAAAAAACTACTTTATGTGACCCACTTTTATAAATAAGTGAGAGTCACTTTTACAATGTTACTTTTACATGTGCTTTTTGAAATAAAACCCTCTTTTTAAAACCGAAAACTTGCCAAAGGGCTTTATAGGAAAAAGTAACTTAACAAATAGATTTTTACGAAAATAAGCTTGAGAGAGAGACTTGAAGCCAAGACGTCTATTCTCATAAACTAACTTTACACCACGTGAGATAGTAAAAGGATTTTGTAATAGTTTGAAAGGAGAAAGGTTTTTTTGTTCTCTTCGATGTGCGTGATTTTTCCTGCAAAAAAAAACACAAAAATATGCGAAAATAAAACAAATGCAAGCCTTATGATAGAATGTTAGATTTTTGGTTAGCCTACCAGCAACTATCATTTTTTTTGCTATTTCTGATTTCCCAAGATCACACAAAGATGTTAGGAAATAGCATATCTAGCAAAAAAAAAATCTTGTCTTCCTATTTCGGGTTTGCGAAGATCACACATAGCACCAAGAAAAAATAATACACAGACAAGAGGGTATAGATCTAATATATATATATATATATATATATATATATATATATATAAACCGCAATAAACATAGGGAACGAAATTGAACAGGATGATTAATAAATATAACTGCAAAAAAGATACTTTATACCTCCAGATCTAAAATGACATAGCTCGGGTAATAGGAAAAATTTTCTCATGAAACCAAAGGGGTTCCTCATTGTAACATATGCTCCGGACACAAAAGAGCAGTTCTCCTGGCCCAAATGTGGTCAGAAATAGTTAATTTGGAAAACAGAAGTCGCATGCAGTCAAAATCAGCATCACATTTGGATCAACAACGAACACAGCCCTTAAAATGGTTCTGATACCATGTAGGAATTTATAGGGTAAGTTCCTTAAATCAAACACCAAAGGTCACCGCTCACAAACAGATTAGAAATTAGTACACCAGTATTTGACAAAATTTTCTCTCATAAACGGTTACTGGAAAAATGACCCTCCATGCTCTTTAAATAGAGATCATGGACTAATCAGGTGTTAAGCCACAGATCAAGTGTCAGTAATACCGAGAAGAGAGTGAACCATTATATCACTACATATTGTGATTGTTGGATTATAAAATACAAATGTACATAATAAAGAAACACACTTTACCTTACTCTACACTAGACCAAGTTATACTTAATTGTTTCCTATGTGTCATAATATCCTAACAAGTTAATTGCTAAATTCTCTTCTATCATAGCTCCATTGCATGCATTGACTAGTGTGAAGAGATCTTCCAGTGGGGAGAGAAACTAAAAAATAATTTTATGCTTTGAAAGAGAATATCAGTTCATCCCTAGTACTTGCACTACCAGACTTCAGACAACCCTTTAAGATTCAAAACGACGCAACCGACTATGCCATGGCACATTCCTTATGCAACATGGTAGGCCCATTTAATTTCATTCAGAAACTTTTATTGGTTTAGTGATTAACTATCATACTTATGACAAGGAGCTTTATGCATTGGTTCCAAGTGTGAAAATGTAGAAACATTACTTGATGGAAAATGAAACCATCATACACACTGTCCATCACCCATTGCAATACTTTCAATCACAAAATAAGTTGCAACCATCAAGGAGATTTCAATGAGTGGGTTTCCCACAGAAATTCCACTTGGTCATGAGGTATAAGAAAGGTATATACAACAAGGTCATTGATATGATTCCTATGCCTATTTTTAGTGCAGCTACATTATTCAAACATAATTTTGTTTTGCATGAAGGTTATGTTGAGCAATATGCATTTTATAGCGACTTTCAAGATGTTTATGAAAACTTTATTTAAGGAAAATAATTGGAGGGATTGGATTACCATGTACATAATAATTTTTTGTATCATTTGGGCAATATTTTTACTCCACACGAGGAGAGAGTGAATGAAATAATGGAAGAACACACTTCTCTTATTGCTGGATATTTTAGTGTAAGCAAAAAAATGTCACATCTTCAAAGGTATTGTTATTGGCCTTGTATGCTTGAAAGTGTTTTAAGTTTCACTAAAGGTTGTTCATTGTGTGCAGTCACTAAGCTTGGTAGTAGAAAGCTAGGATTGTACACACCACTTCCCGTAGCTTCACATCCATGGGAGAGTGTTACTATGAATTTTGTAGGAGGTTCTCCATTGTCAATAAGAGTTCATGATTATTTGTATGTAGTTGTCGATAGGTTCAACAAGATGTGTACATTAATGCCATGTAAAAAGAAAATCACAACTGAATAAACAAATCACTTATTGTTTCAACATGTTTGGGTTCATTTTCAATATACCACATCCATTGTTAGTGATTGAGATTCTCGTTTTGTTGGGAATGTTTGGTCAAGTTTGTGGGACTTGATTGATACCAAGTCACAAAAGAGGACAACGTTTCATCCACAAATAGTTGGTAAAACCGAAGTGGTAAATAAAACGTTCAAACATCTTCGTCGAGGATATTGCAACACACATTCTGAGTTGTGGGATGAAAAATTACACTACCTTTCGCATGTTATAACCGTGAAAAACACTCCTCTACACAAACATCACCATTTGAAGCATGTCTTGGATACTTGCCTAGATCACCATTGGATTTCATTTTTGGGAAGGATGTTGCTATTGATGGCAATAGTTACATATACAAAGCCAAGAATTTGATAGAATAAATCGAATTGATACATCAAACAATTCAAGATCAGCTTGAAGAGAGCAAAGGAATGTACAAAGCAAGGCATGATAAGCATCGTGTAGATTAAAAATTCCAAGTTGGTGACAAAGTGTGGCTTCACATTAGCAAAGAGAGGCTTCAAGGGGAAGTTAAAAAATTGAAACCACTTCATTATGGTCCTTTCATAATTTTGGAAAATATTGGTGAAAATGCCTTCAAGTTAGATTTTCCTTGATAGATGAAAATTTACTCTTTTGTTAATGTTTAGAACTTGAGGTTGTATGAGACTCCATTGATTGAAGATCAAGGAAAATAGGTTCGCATCCATCTATTGAATACTTTTCTCCAGAATACCTTGATGAGCTTCATCAAGACACTATTATTGACAAAAGAACAAGGACATTAAAACGAGGGAGTGTAGACTACCTTCGTGCAGAACTGAAAGGCACAAATGCAAGTACAACCAAATGGATCAAGATTGGAAAGGTGAGGGAACTATAACCTGATCTGCTGAAAAAATTAATGTGATATTTTGGATTCAAAAATCTTCCAGTGGGGAGGAGTGTTCAGGTGCTCAAAATTATGCTCAAACATAAAAAAAATTGGGAGTGATGTGGAACCTAAATGACCTCATAGATCTCATCATTTTGAATCCAGCACAATTAATTTTTCAGAAAAGTGATACCATATTCTCCCAAAATGTGTTTTTTCCACTTTGTGAAACAAACATTTTTTTCTGCAAAAAAATTGTAGGGACAACCCAGACAGTAGTTTGTACTGCTGATTGGGCATGCATACTGGTAGGTTGAAACGTCAACGAAATTTCTTCATCAAATTGAGCTGTGCCAAGTGAAATTATTTTATCAGTTCAAAATGGTGTGTTTTGATTGGTTGTTTGGGTGGCTAATCATAGGATGCCACGTGGCCCATCAAGGGGCCGCCACGTGGTAGCTCAAGGGCCACCACAATTATGGTAAGGGTCAAACTACACCCCACGAGGGTCAAGCGCAAGACATCACTACCTAAAATAAATCACTTTACCATCTCACCACGAAGTTCATACTTTATATATTGTCAATGAATGTTGGTTTGGATGTCATGTGTTATGCGCATTGGGAGTGGGGATCTAGCCCCCGCCCTCGACACTTCCGAGGGTGGGACTATGGGCGGCATGCTAGTCCCACGCGCTCCCCACTAATAAAAACCATAACAACCTGCCGACGGCTATGTCATATGTCTACCGTAAACTTTAATGTTGGTCATTATCCCAACGACGTGACTTTTATTTAAAAAACAATATTAACCATATCTGATATGGTATAAAATCTAGAATCTAGGCCTTATTGCCAAAAATAATGCATGAAACATTTTACTTGGAAATTGGGCAATTTGGCGCTCAGTTTACGGATTTGGGGGACAAATTATAGGATGGTGCCGGTTTTGAAGGAAATTGTATATCAGTTAGTGTAGAAACTTGGGGAAGTCATAACTAAGTCTGTTTTTTAACAAATTCGAGGTATAAATAGGCTACACAAGATTTTTTTGGTATTCTCGAGCCATTGGAACATGTTTCACAATTTTTTTGGCCTTGTAGACATATGTAATCACACTTTTGAGCATAATAGGAGGGGGCCAAGCCATTCGAAGATGAACCAAGGAGACATAGCCCAAGAGGGATGAACTGATTCATCATGTGTTGTTGTGTTACTATTTATGGTGATGTTCATGTCTATTAGATGTTGTTGTTTAGTGACATTTTTATGCTAAATTTTTCAAGAAATCCACATAAAAACACTTAAAAACTCATGATTAGCTTGCAATTTTCCTCATGATGATGATGATGATGGTTAGTGTCCACTGAGACCAAATTTGGTCTATCGGACCTACAATTTTCTTAGTTCTTAATTCTCTGGCTTCTTGCCTTTCTTGGCAAGATTGGTGTTGTAGCATTCTTTTTCTTCTCTACGATCTTCCAACTTCCTTTATCTTGCACCTCTTTAATTTCTTCTGATTATTGGGCCAATGGTGTCTTATCTTCGGGATCTTAGAGATCTTCGTTGCTGCTAAATGGAGATTTCTTTTGCGTGCTATTCAAATCCTTGTAATTATTGTTTGAGGGGCTAACGAGTTCGTTTTATTGTTGGGTGGGGCTTTCTCCCTGCTTGTCTTGAAGGTTGTTTATTTCTTGCCTGATTTATTGCGATTCAGAGTTTTTTGGAGAGTATTCTTCCTTGATGATAGTATAATGTTCCTTTTGTGCTCCTTCCCACCATGTAGATCTATGGTGATTCTTTCTAGCAGAATTTCTCTGTGAGCCTTTTGGGAAATTTTTGGCTGGATGGCCTGTGTCAAAGTAGGATCGACATCTGAAGAGAACACTTTCATAGTCAAGTTTCTGGTTCCATACATAGTCTTTTCTTGTTAGGATTATTTCAGATGGGAATCCGATGCTAAATTCCATTTCTACAGAGATGCGTGCATAAGTGGTTCTGACATATTCCTTTGTTTCTGGGCACCTGTAGTAAATTTTCCCAATTGCATTTCAAATGGCTTTTAGTGAGGAGAGATTCCAAAGATGCAAAGGTAGGTTTGGCAGTCTAACCCAGACTGGTGCTGAAGTTATGACTGTTGTTGAGGGACCGAATGATGGGTTCCATGGCTTCATGAATAGGCTTGAGTTTTCCCAAAACCAAGGGTCGGAATCTAAAATGCGTTGTTTGCTTTCAGGGTTTTCAAAATCTACTATAAAGAAACCCTTAGCATAGGGGTAGATATTATTTTCATCAAAAATGACAGGCTTCCATACCTCCAAAATCCAACTATGGAGATTTTTCAATCGCGGCCAAAAGCCATTAAACCGGCAGATTAGGACACTTTCAAAAAAATTCAAGGCCTCATCCAGTGAGGCCTTGACCACCTACACAGTGGGAGCTGGGGCTTCACTAACAATATGGGTAGGAGCTTTCCTCTCAGAGCCCATTGGAACTGGGCCAGCAATTATCTTCATGAAACTGGGAGCCATGCTTGCGAAACCCTAGTTTGGAAGATATGGGAACCCTGATGGAGTAGAATATATCTCTACACCTGGAAAAAAATAGTATACTATGAGATATTCTCAAATCAACAGAAGTAAACCACTGGATTTGGCTATCTAAATTGACCCTTTTTATCTGAAGATGTCGAGATGTCGATGCGAATATTAGAATATCTGGAGCAGAAGATAGGTGCAGATGCTGATGCTGATGTAGGTGAAGAAGATCCGAAGGTGAAGATCTGTGCTTTTGAAAGGACTTTCAGATCATCAAGCACTTTGTTTATATTCTACATTATAATTTGGCACATGAAACACTAATTTTCACACTAATTTACTTGTGCAATGAGGATTTAATTATTTTGAAATTTTTTAAATTCCTACAAGGTTGAAGCTCAAGAGAGGAGAAGGAAATATTGTGCGTGCAGGTTCTCTATTTGGAGCAAGGAGAAGGAGGGCACAATTACCACAATCTCCACCACAAGATTCACCTCCATTTGCAGTAGAAGCATCGGTAAGAATATCTTATGAAGGAGTAAATGATAACATGATAGAGGATGAGAAGGCTTTTAGGAAGGCTTTGTTGACATGACAGAGATGGTGAAGGCCCTCTATGAAGAGACGAATACAAGGTTGCAAGGTGGAACCTCCATGCCTCCAAGAGGAGAGGGTTCTCAAGGAGGAGGAGGTAATGGAAATGGTGGTAAACCACCATATACTCACCATCATCCTCACCACCATATTCACTTTCATCTTCATCCTCTTCCACTACTACAACTGTTAGGTCCCTATATTACTAGTGTAGTCACTTATTGTTGTTAGTGTATCCCCCTTATTGTTATTGTTCTACCCCTGTAACCCCCATATTGTTATAATTGTGCCCTTACACTATTATTGTTAGGTCAGCTAGGATTATATTATGACCCCCTGGACTCTTATATATATAAAGGAGGTGTTTTCATTTGACCATCCAAGAATTGTTCATTTATGTAATGTAAATGAGGTTTCCCCTTCAGAGTGGCTTATTTCTAAGGCATTGATATCTCTTTTCTTTTATGGTGGTTTCATAACATTTGGAATCAGAGCTTTGGATTCTAGGGTTTTCACTACTTCAAACAGGCCATCATGGAATTTTCTCTATAACTTTTTTTCTACGAAGTTTCAGATGCTAAAACTAAAATCCATTTCGAGTACATCCTGGGGAACTTCGGGTAAAAGTTTCAGATCTTTGTTTGCAATATTTTTGGATATATGATCTGTGGAATTTATGGTTTTTTCAGGCTCCCTAATTTCATCTAAAAGAGGTGACTTTGGGAAAATTGTCATAACTCTCTCTCTAAGCATGTCAGACGTATGGCATTCGAAAGAAGATTCAGAGGGTGACTACAAGATGAAATTTCAGATATTGAAGACCCAAAAGCATGGAGATAATTGAGTTTCAATATCGAGCTCCTCAAAAGCAAGAAAAATGTGTGTATTTATTTTTCAAATTGCATAAGTCTTGCTTGAAAAATAAGTTTGAAGTGATTCCAAGGGAATATTGAAGCATATATATCAATATTGGGTTCTAAAATGCCCCTAAAAAGAAATACATTTCAACAATAAAAATGTAATGGTGTTGATTGACTTGGGTAGTACCCATAATTTTATTCATTGTAAGGTAGCCCAGGAATTGAATTGCTTCCTATACCTAGCACCAGAATGTCAAGTGATGGTTGCAAATGGAGGAAATATATATTTCTCTAGAAAATTCCATAATATCAAGATAACCATGGGGGAATATGTATTGAATATTCCAATGATTTCCATTTCAATGGGAGCAGTTGATGTTGTACTAGGAGTACAATGGTTACAATCTTTGGCGATGGTAGCTTTTAATTTTCAAGAACTTTTCTGGAAAATTTTTTTGGAAGGAAAGGAAGTTGAATTACAGGTTATCGTAGGGAAGCCCAGAAATATAATAAGCTTTAATGTCATGGAAAATATTCTAAAGAAAGAACAATGAGGATTTATTTCACAATTATGCTGACTAGAAGTTCCAAAATAAAAATAATCTATTTCTCCATATCTCCAAAAAGTCTTGGAAAATCATTCCAAGGTGTTTGAAACTCCTAAAGGACTCCCACCTACTCGTGATCATGATCATGCTATTCATTTGATTCTAAGAACGGTTCCTCCAAACACCAAGCCTTACAAATATCCTTATGTCCAAAAAAGTGAAATTTAACGTATGATTGCAGAAATGTTAGAGGCTAGTATAATTCAACCGATTCAAATTTCCTTCCATGATCCTGTAGTATTGGTGCACAAGAATAATGGATCATGTCACATGTCTCCGTATTACAGGGAGCTCAATAAGCTCACTATTAAAGATAAATTTCCCATTCCTGTTATTGATGAATTATTGGATGAATTACATGGAGAAAATTATTTTTCCATGTTCGATCTTCGTTCAAGATATCATCAAATTATAATTAATACTGAAGATATTCTAAAAAAAACTTTCGAACTCATGAGGGTCATTATTAATATTTGGTCATTCCTTTTGGCCTTACCAGTGCACCTTCTACATTTCAAGGGTTGATGAATTCCATTTTCAAACCATTCCTTAGAAATTTTTTCTTAGTACTTTTTGATGATATAAAAATCTATAGCAGGTCTTGGAAGAATCGTGTTCAGCATGTTGACAGGATGCTGGAACTATTGGAGGAGAAACAATTATATGCAAAAACATCCAAATTTTTCTTTGGAGCATAAGAGGTGGAATATCTGGGTCATATTCTATCTCACAACAGTGTTAAGGTAGACCCTAACAAAATTAAATCCATTAAGGAATGGAAATTCCCCACAACCATACATTACTTGCGAGGATTTTTGGGGTTAACAATGTATTATTGCAAGTTTGTTAAATTATGGGAGAATAGAAACACCTCTAACAACATTATTGAAGAAATATGCATTTTCATGGACTCCTAAAGCAAGTAAGGTGTTTGAACATCTTAAAGAGGAAATGTGCCTAGCACTGGTCTTAGCTATGCTAGACTCCACAAAAACCTTTATTGTGGAATGTGATGCCTCAAGAAATGGAATTGGTGTTGTTTTAATCCAAGAAAGAAGACCCATTTCTTTTGAAAGTCATCCAATCAAAGGAAAGTATTTACAGAAATCTATCTATGAGAAGGAAATGTTGGCAATACTAAATGCACTAAATAAATGGTAACTTTACCTAATGGGAAGACAATTCAAGGTAAAAACAGATCATGATAGTCTTAAATCATTTTTGGAACAAAGAATATCTTCAGAAGACCAACAAAAATGCATCACAAAAATTTTGGGTTATGACTTTGAAATTATATACAAAAAAGGGAAGCTAAATTTTGTTGTCGATGCATTCTCCAGAAAGGATGAAGTGGTGGAAGCATTTCTTCGTGCCATTTCTATTATCCAAATAATTTGGATAATCGAAGCAAGGAATGAATAGAATAAGGACGAAGAAGTGTGAACACTCATTCAAAAGGTTCATCAAGATCCTAGTACATCTAATACATATATTTAGAGAAATGATTCCTTATGGTGCAGAGATCGCTTATATTCTTGTAAGAATTTCCAACTAAAACAAAAGATTATTTTGGAATTGCACACCTATCCCTTAGGAGGACACTCGATATTTTTAATAACTTACCACAGGGTGAAGAAACATTTTTTTGGGATGGCCTTAAATCTTATATTCAAACGTTTGTGGAAGAATGTTTGGTTTTCTAGAAAAATAAAGTTGAGACAATTAAGACCCGGGTCTTCTACAACCTTTATCGATTCCATGTCAACATTGGGAGGATATTTCAATGGATTTTATCACAAGTTTTCCTATGTCTGAAGGAAGCAGTGGCCTCATGGTTGTAGTTGATAGAATTACCAAGTATGCACACTTTTGTGCATTATCTCATCCATTTAAAGCATGTACAGTTGCTACTGAATTTATTGAAACAATTCAAAAGCTACATGGAAACCCAAAAAATATTGTAAGAGACAGAGATCCCATTTTTACTGGAAAATTTTGTACGGAATTATTTTCTTTCTTGGTTACTCACCTAGCTCATAGCTCATCTTATCATCCTCAATCCCATGGGAAAACTGAGATTGTGAAAAAATGTTTGGAAGGATATATTCATTTTGTTTTATTTGATAAGAAAAGACAATGGGTCAAGTGGTTACCTCTGTCTGAATGGTGGTATAACACTTCCTTCCATTCTGTAGAAAAATGACCGCATTTATTGAACTTTATGGATATCATCCACCGTCCATCGCATCATCTTTAAGATAAAATGATAAGTTTGAAGCAGTGGAATATCACATCGAGCATCAACAACAATTTCTCCAACTCTTGGAGTAGCTATGGATGCTCGATGACAGATCAACATCACAGTGAGAGAATTTTTGAGGTAGGAGACTGGGTATTTTTACGGCTACAGTCATATAAAAAAAATTCCCTCAATAAAGCTAAGAAGGATAATAAATCGTCACCAAAGTACTATGGTCCTTACAAGGTGTTGCAAAAGATTGGTGCTATGGCATACAAATTGTTGCTTCCTTCTTCTTCTCGAGTGCATCCAGTTTTTCCATGTTTCGTGCTTAAAGAAGGTTATAGGTGAAAAAATTCTAGTTTAAACAATATTACCAGAAATTCATGAAGATGGAAAAATCATATTGGAACCTGAAGAAACCATGGAAACAAGAACTTGACAGCTATGAAACTGATCAATTTCAATATCTCATCAAGTGGAAGAACTTACCCATTGAATATTCTAGATGGGAGGATGAGAATTTTATACAGAAGAATCCATAGCTACTCCAGCGTTGAGGACACCACCTTTTTTAAGGATGGGGGCATGTTAGCTCGCTATATTACTAGTGTAGTCGATTATTGTTGTTAGTGTAGCCCCCTTATATTTATTGTTGTACCACTGTAACCCCCATATTGTTATTATTCAGCCCTTACATTATTATTTTTAGGTCAACCAGGATTATATTTTGACCCCATGGAATCTTATATATAGAAAGGAGGTATTTTCATTTGATTATCCAATTATTTTTCATTTATGTATTGTAAAGGAGGTTTCCCCCTCAAAGTGGCTTATTTCTAAGGCATTGATCTCTCTTTACTTCTTTTTTTGAGTTGGCTTCATAACAACAAACCTTACTCATACTCATCAACATACCTAAAAAAAATTGGTAAAAAACCCTTGTTAAAAGTTGATATTAAATTTTAGCTTCCTATGTATAATGGTGAAGTGAATGCAGAGAAACTTGATAATTGGGTTTGTCATTTGGAGGTCTAATGCATGATTTAAAACCTTCAATATGATGATAAAAATATTCAGCTAGCTTCCTTGAGACCGGAGGGTGAAACACTAGTATAGTGGGATGTCAAGACACAATATGAGATTAAAAAACACGGTAAGATATCACTCTCTTGGTCGAAATTCATTCCTACAATTAAAAGACAATTTTACCCTTTAGCATCTGAATTGGAAAAATTTTAGACAACTTAAAGGTAAAGGTGTGCAACATTACACCCAAGAATTTAGAAGAATATTCCTTATGTTAGGTATTGATTTTCATTCATAAGACATGTTCTTGAAGTATATAGGGGGCTAACATAGCTACCCAAGTTATATTATCATTATGTTCAACCCACTAGTCTAGATTGGGTTTGTGTGCAAGCCACTGACCTTGAGGAAAGAGGGAAAAATATTCAAGAAGAGGGTAAAAAGAAGTCATTTAAGGGTGGACAGAAAGGAAAGGGAAATAAAAATGCACCCATTAAAAAGGAAGGAGAAAAAATGACATGCAAAAATTGTTCCAAAGAGGGTCACGATGAAGACAAGTGTTGGATGTTTAATCCAAAGATGAGGCCAAATAAATTCAACAATAAGGGGAAGAAAAAAAAAACTACAACCACTCAACAGGGTTTGGGATCTGATTCAGGTGATGAAAATAAAATTACAGCCATGGGTATGAAAGGGAAATAATACATTGCTAACACTAGTTCATCAGATTGTCAAACTAGTAGTCCAAATGAAGAAACAATGATTGAAATATTTCATGTGAGGGTTATTTCAAAACCTACAAAAATAGACACACTATTTGATAGTGTGTCTAAAGCCAATTTGATATTTGAAGACATAGTCAAGAAACTTAATCTTGAAACCATTCCACATCACAAACCATATCCTTTTGGTTGGATATTCAAGAACACAAATTTAAAGGTTACAATAAAGTGTATTCTTCAGTTTTTAATCACATCAAAATTCATTGACAAAGTTGAATTAGATGTTTTACCTCTTTATATTTTAGGAATTAATTTAGGTAGTCCTTACATCTATGATAGAAATTCCATCTTATATCGCCATGAAAACAAGTACCAATTGTTTAAACATGGCGTGGAGTATATTGTCAGAGCTCATCGCAAGAAACTAAATCTTTCATTAGATAATGTAGGGAAACTGAAAAGAATAGTGAATTCAACCATGAATTTTGTGCTTCTTATGATTAAACTAGAGAATGTTGTTGATTATGAAGCATTCCAAGGCTTTGATCCAAAGTTGAAATCTGATTTGATTGAAGTACTTAATCAAAATAATGAGATTTTTTAGGAGCCAAAGGGATTACTACCGAATAAGGGAATCCACCATGAAATATAGTTGCAGCAAGATTGCCCTCTTTCTAATACTGGAATGTATAGGATGTCAATGATGGTGAGTCCTGAAATCAAAAATAAAATTCAAGAGTTGTTAGACAAAGAGATCTTCCAACCAAGTACTTCTCCGTGTGGGTCGCCTGTGGGTCGCCTATTGTGTTGGTTCCAAAGAAGGATGGAACATGGAATATGTGCATGGATTTCCGTTCATTGAAAAAAATTACAGTAAAGAATTTTTATCCATTTCCTAAAAAAATATTTACTTGATAAATTTAAAGATGCAAAGTATTTTACTAAGTTGAACTTAAGGAGTGGTGACCATGAAATTAGAATTGTTAAAGGTGACATATGGAAGACAACATTCAAAACAAATAAAGGTTTGTTTGAATGGTTTGAATGGCTTGTTATGCCTTTTGGTTTATGTAATGATCCTGCTACCTTCATACGTGTGATGAATAATGTGTTGAGGAAATTTCTTGATGAGTTTGTCATTGTATACTTAGATGATATCTTGATTTTCAATAAATAACTTGATGAACATGTCATGCATGTAACAAAAGTACTTGATGTCTTAAGGAAAGAACAATTTTTTCTTAAGATGTCAAAATGTGATTTTCTTAAAACTTATTTGGTGTACTTGGGGAATATTATTGGAGGACTTGAGTTGAAGATAGACCCCTTTAAGGTTGAGGTATTTTAGAATTGGCCAATGCCCAAGACAGTCAGTGAGGTAAGAATTTTTTTGGGAGCATCCCAATATTGGAGGAATTTAATTGCTAACTTCTCTTCTCTCGCAGCTCCATTGCATGCATTGACTAGTGTGAAAATGGTCTTCTAGTAGGGAGAAAAATAAAAAAAAAATTGATACTTTGAAAGAGAAAATCATCTCATCCCTATTACTTGCACTACCAGACTTGAGACAACCATTTGAGATTCAAACTGATGCAATTGATTATGCCAAGGGTGCAGTACTTAAGTAAAATGGTAGGCCCATTTCATTTTATTCAGAAACCTTTCTTTGGCGCAGTGATTAACTATCCTACTTATGACAAGGAGATTTATGCATTGGTCCCAAGTGTGAAAGAGTGGAAACACTAATTTATGGGAAAGGGAACCTTCATACACACCATCCATCAACCATTTCAATACTTGCAATCAAAAATTAAGTTGCAGTAATCAAGGAACTTTTGATGGATGGGTTTCCTACAAAAATTCCACTTGGTCATAAGGTATAAGAAAGGTATATACAACAAGGTTGCTGATATGATTTCTAGGCATATTTTTAGTGCAACTGTTTTACTCAAGAATAATTTTGTTTTGCATGAAAGTTATGTTGAGCAATATACATTTGATAGTGAATTGCAAGATTTTTATGAAAATTTGAGTCAAGGAAACTAATTAGAGGAATTCGATTACCATGTACATAATAACGTGTTGTATTATTCGGGTAAGATTTTTATTCCATGGGGGGAGATATTGAGTGTCATAAGCGAAGCACACACTTTTCTTATTGTCAAACATTCCGGTGTAAACAAAACAATGTCACATCTTCAGAGGTATTGTTATTCGCATCATATGCTTTAAAGTGTGTCATGTTTCATTAAAGGTTGTTCATTGTGTGCAGTCAGTAAGCCTAGAAATAGGAAGTTAGGATTGTACACAAAACTTCCCGTACCTTCACGTCCATGGGAGAGTGTTCCTCTTGATTTTCTAGGAGGTATTCCATTCTAAAAATAAGGTCATGATTATTTGTATGTAGTTGTGGATAGGTTCAAAAATATGTGTATATTAATGTCATGTAAAAATAAAAACACAACTAAATAAGCATCTCACTTATTCTTTCAACATGTTTGGGTTCATTTTCAGTTGCCCAAATCCATTTTTAATGATTGAGATTCTCAATTTGTGGGGAATGATTAGTCAAGTTTGTGGGACTTGATGGATACCAATTTGAAAAAGAGTACAACGTTTCATCCACAAATAGATGCTAAAACTAAAGTGGTCAATCCAATAGTCATACATATTCTACGAGGATATTACAACAAGCATCCTAATTTGTGGGATGAAAAATTACACTACCTTCTGCATGCTTACAACCGTGCAAAACACTCCTCTACACAAACATTTCCATTTGAGGCATGTTTTGGATACTTGCCTAGATCACCATTGGATTGGATTTTTGGGAAGGATGTTGCTATTTTTGGCCATAGTGACATAGAAAAAGCCAAGAATTTCATAGAAGAAATCCAATTTATACATCAAACAGTTGAAGATCAACTTGAAAAAAATGAAGGCAAGTTAAAAGCATGGCATGAAAAGCATCGTGTAGATCAAAAAGTCCAACTTGGTGATGAAATTTGGCTTCATATTAGCAAAGAGAGGCTTCAAGGGGAAGTTTAAAAAATGAAACCATTCTGTTATGGTCATTTCAAAACTTTGGAAAATATTGGTGGAAATGCCCTCAAGTTAGATTTTCCTTGATAGATGGAAAATTTACTCTTTTTTTAATGCTGAGAACTTGAGGTTGTATGATGCTTCATTAATTCAAGATCAGTGAAAACAGGTTCACATTCCATCTATTGAAGAATTTTCTCTAGAATACTTTGATGAGCTTCATCAAGACACTATTATTGATAGAAGAAAAAGGAAATTAAAATGAGGGAGTGTAGACTACCTTCGTGTGGGGCTCAAGGGCACAACTAAGCAAGGCCAAATGGATCAATATTGGAAAGGTGAGGAAACTATAGTATCATCTAATGAACAACTTAAAGTGATATTTTGGGGTCTAGAAGCTTCTAGTTGGGAGGAGTGATCAGTTGCTCAAAATTATGCTTAAAAAAAAAATGGAATGGTTTGGAAGCTAAACGACCACGTTGATCTCGTCATTTTGAATCTGGCACAACTCATTTCGCAGAAAAGTGACACCGTATGCTCCCAAAAATGTGTTTTTTCCACTTTCTAAAACATGTAAAATTTTGGGGAAAAAAATTAGGGATAGCCCTGTCAGCAATCCATACTGGTGACTAGGCATGCATTATGTTAGGTTGACTGGTCAACAAAATTTCTTCATCGAATCTGGTTGTACCAAGTGGCATGATTTCATTGGTTCAAAATGTCGTGTTTTAATTGGTTGTTTGGGTGGATAATCATAGGTTGTCATGTATCCTAGCAAGGGGCCATCATGTGGAAGATGGAGGTCCACCAAAATTATGGTAAGGGTCAAACTGCACCCCATGGGGGTCAAGCGCAAGGCCTCACTACCTACAATGTACTCTACCATTTCACCACACATTTCATACTTAATATATTATGGATGTGAGTTTGTTTTGATATCATATGTTATGCGCACTCAGAGTGGGGATCGAGGCTAGCCCCAACCCTGGTCACTATCGGGGGAGGGGCCATGGGCAGGAGGCTAGCCCCATGCCCCCCCCCCCCCCTCACCCACTAACATTAACAATTACAACCTGATGACTTGTATGTCATATGTCCACCGTAAAATTTAATGTTGGTGGTTAGCCCAACCACGTGGAGTTATTTATAAAGAACAAAATTATTAACCACATTTGATATGGTTTAAAATATCGACTCGAGGCCTTATTGGAAAAATTAACACACTGATAATTGCACAAAAAAAATGGGCGATTTGGCACTTAGTTATGGATTTGGGGGAGAAATTGTAGGATGGTGTCACATTTGGAGGAAATTGTGGAGCGGTTAGTGAATAAACTTGGGTAAGTCATAAGTAAGTGAATTTTTGACCAAAATTGAGTAAGAAAGAGGCTACACATGCATTTTTGGTCATTATGGATAAATTTGAACAAGTTTCAAAGTTATTTTATCATTGTAAAGATATGTATTCATACTTTTGAGCATAATAGAAGAGGGCCAAGCCATTGGAAACTGGACCACAGAGACGTAGGCTAGGAGCGGTGAACTCCTTCATCATGTGTTGTTGTGTTACTGTTTATGGTGATGTTCATGTGTGTTAGATTTTTTTGTTCAATGATTTTTTATGTTAATTTTCTCAACAAATTCACATAAAAACACATAAAAACTCATGGTTAACTTGAAATTTACCTCATAATCCTTAAGAACTTTATTTATATTCTGAATTGGAATTTAGCACAACAAACACTAATTTTCCCATTTAGATCATCAATGATACATATTTTTTTTCTTTTAACACATTGGTTGCAAATTGGTCGTGATACCTAAAGGTAAAGACTTCTCATTTTTTCAAGGCGTTGGATGAAATTCTAGAGGTTGAGGTTCCCATGACATGATAAAGAGAACATTCCATAAAACTTATTGAATGTGGCTAGGTAGGCCAGCTAACGAGGATATGGTGTTCCCTCTTCTCTATGACGTTTTGGGTTGAAAATAATTGGAAACCCAAGATCAAGAGTTCTATTGCTTTGACTTTCTATGAAAAAGGGATGTTTACGTTCTTTTTTAAGAACCAGGAGGATCAAGACTTAGTATTTTGAAGTATTCCTTACTTCATGGTGGCCTAAGAATTATATATCAATTTAATGAGCCCATATTTTAACCTTCAAAGTGGCATCCCATATGCCATATTTTTTTCGATAAAGATATTTTTTTCCTTGTGATGCTAGAATGATATTAATTTTAGAAATATTGGCAATGCGCTTGGGAAATTCATTGATCTAGTCGAACCACCAGACAAGTAAATCTCTTGTGCAAGGATATGCATGGAGGTATATCTAGATAACGGGGTACTAGTAGGAATAACCATAAATTTGTATAAATATACCCATAATCAGAAGGTTGAATTTGATAAAATTCCTTTTAATTGCATATTTTTTCATAAATATTTCAACTGAGCAAGAAGCTGCAAGATGAAGGAAGAGGAGCGTAAAAAACAAGCGAATGAATTAGAATAGTGTAAACAATAAAAGAGGAGAAGAGTCTCACTAAATAACAAATAAATTTATGAAATAATCAAGATAATAATGGGAACAAAAGGAAAGGATGAAATATGCCTAATTGATTCACTTTTGTGGGAGGCGACAGATCTGGGAAAGGAAAAAATGAGAAAAATAATAGCTTCGAGGGTATAAATTCGGTTACTAAAGAAGGGGAAATTCTCAAAACTAGTTTTAAAATAATAGGTACAAAATTTGGGACTAGGGTATGAAACAGAGGAAAATGCCACCATTAGAAAATGATCCATAACTAGAGAAACATAGAGTTGAATCTTCCTTGAAAAAGGAACAATACTTCTACCTTAAAAGCTCCAAAATGGGGACTTCCATTTTAAGCTCAGTTTATGAGAAGCTAGAGGTAGAGAAGGAAAAACAATTATAAAATCTCCAATGGAATATGTCAAAGTAAAAATAAAGAGGTAGGGGACGCAAAATTTAATATTCCTAATTTAGCTTTAAGCTAATTAGAATATTGAAGTTTGTCTTTATTAATTAATAAATGAATAAGAGGGTAGAGGGACCCATAAATCTCTTTAGTAGGAATAAAAACCACTTCTAATGTGAATGTGGAACATTATATCAGCTAAATAAAGTACTTACTGATTTGAATAGGGGTTAAAGCATGTGGATGGGGTCAAGGTTTACCACATCAACAATGTTGTCATGGAGGGAGTTGAGATAGTGGAGGACAATGCAGTTATGATGGAGGAGTGTATGAATGAGAGTATCATATTTAATGAGTGGGACCAAGGGTGAGTAAGATCACAAAGCATATAAGGAAGGGGATGGCAGCGATAGCAGGCATTCTGATTATTTTTTATGTCTTGGTCTTTTATGACTTTCTAAACGTTTCAGTTGTTTAGCAGAGTCTACTGTGTTGTTTAGCACAAGTGTATTTCTGGGTGGATATCCCACCCTCATCCTCAGGGTACTTTGAGTTCCCACTCAGGAGAGGTTTATTTGAGCTTCATTCAAGCATATGGCATCAGGCCAATCTTTTTCCATCTACAATAGCGCAGTCTCCTTTAGAAACTACGTTATTTTGCAGGGCAGATGTAGTGAAGGGTTGAAAAACCCTGTTTGTGAGCTAGTTTCTAAGTGAAGGGAGCAACCCTTCATCTGAAAATATAGAAGGGATGATTATCACCTATTTTATTGTCATATCAGTGATCTCCCTCCAGTTATTGAGTTACAGAGCGTAATTCATCCCTAGGGCTGCATTTTTCACATAGTGCATTTCCGGAAACACTTTTTGGGTTGTCTTTGAATTGTGTTAGAGAGCCTAGGTCTATGATCCCAGCATTTTCTAAGAACTATATCATCAAATCCTTGTGTTTTTATTCTCCAACTATATTTATTTTCACTAGGACTGTGCATTCATGACATTCCAACATTTTGTGTATTAGTAGTATCTCACATTTGGGTGTATTGGATTATGGGAAGCTTGTTTTCCTAGCTTGAGTGACTTTCTCCTCAAGATATTGTACTCATTTTCTTCTATTATATATAATGAAATGGCTCTATGATTTTCTCATGTTTTGATGGATTCATATTTACTACAATTTCTATTTTTATGTTCAATATTCCCATTTTTCGTGTTTCAGAATATTACAGTGGTGTCAGATCATAATCTTGGCTCAACTTGTGGAACAACCGGTCTATGACATGCTAAGATAGAGAGTACATTACAGACAGGACAAGGAGATACAAAAACTGAGAATGCAGAAATCTGTTAAAATAAAAAGTGATGATTTTACGCTGGATGTTTCAGGAAAATTAGGATGAATCTCGAAAATCCCAGACATGGGTTTTGTATAGAAAAGACCAATTATGTTTCTTTATGAGCAGTTTTTCCAAATTCGGTCTAGATTGAGAGGAACATAGCTAAAATATGACCACATTCAGATTTGGTCAACCATTATCTAAAACATTAATTATATTATTGGGTAATCCCAACAATTTATAATATGAATACCATAGGTTTCTTTTAGACCAATAATATTGGTAATATTATTGATCACAAAATTTTTATGAAAATGTGAACCTAACAATGTTAATATTATTAATAACATTTAATTTATTAATATGATATATTATTATTTATATTAACTAATAAAACTTAATATTAATATCATTAATACTAATAACATTTTAATATACTATTTATTAATATTAATATTAATATTATTGTTAATTAGAGAATGGACATTTCCAGAGTCATAAACATAATGTTGAGAGCTTCTGGAGAATTGTGTATATAGGTTGTTGACCCAACTGTGTATATTTCTTGTTGAGCCAACTGTGTATATTGCTAGTTGAGCCCAATGTTTCTAGTGAACACTTTACAAGAAAAGGGGGTCAAGAGGGTCTATGTGCAGTATATGAATCAAAATATTGAAACTTAGTTAGAAATAGAAATTATAAATTTTATATCAAATTATATTATTAAAAATAAAATTTATAAATTAATAAATGATAATTGAACGATAAGGAAATCAATTATTGAATTTATTTATTTTTTAATTAAAATTAGAATTAAATTAAATTTAAAATTAAAATATGTTTTTCTTAGATAGATTAAAATTAAATTTAAAATTAAAATTATTTGGATGATATCTTATTATTAGAAATATAATGTAATAAATAAAAAATAATAAGGATTATGGTATTAAATCAATGAAGTAATATGGAAAAAAGGATAGTGTATTAAATTAATAATAAGGTAAATGGAAAAGAAAAGAGGATTTTTAATTAAACTAATTTTATACATAAATTTATTTAATTAAAGAGATGAGGGCAGAAGATGGGATAGGTTGATCAATGATTAAGTGATACATTATTGGATAAGCCATTAATTAAAGGGGTGAATTTTTTAAATAAAAAAAGGTAAAATTAATAAAATAATAAAATTAGACTTGAGGAGAAAATACCAATAAGGTGATATAAAAAAGTGGTCTAAAAAAAATTGAATTTAATTAATAGCAATGATAGAAAATGAAGAGTCACGAAAGGGGATATGAGAGGAGATGAAAAGTCAAGACAACCAGCGGGGGGGAATTAGGATAGGTTACAATTAGGGATAGGGTGCTTAGAGGAAAGAAAATGGATGGTGGGATTCCATGATTGTCTTAAATGATATTTGTCATCACGATCAAATTTGTTGGGATGTTTTTCAATTTCCAGGCCTTCCCTAATGACCCGACTGTAATGGAAAGGGGCGGGAGCAGGGATTTTTGATTTATCAAAGAATATGAGATGGATAGTAGAGTGAGAATGCTTAGCTATGGCTGATTTGATGACACGGTTATGGTAGGTGTCCGCCATGTGTTCTTTCAATCATGTTTTAAAGGATTTGTCGATTTTTCCTATGTAAGACTTATTACAGGAGCAGGAGATATCATATAGACCAGGACCTGACAAGGGGTCATTTTTGTCTTTGGTAGACCTAAAGAGCTGGCTAAGGGTTCGATGGCACTTCAAGAAGGTTTTGATGTTCATTTTAATGAGTATTGTGGAAAGGTTATCAATAACACCTTGAATGTAAGGAATGGTTACTTTGGGTAAGGGAGGGGTACATGGACAGGTTCTCGGGTGGGGACGGAGGCTAGAACGAAAGGCCTTGTTGATATGGGAAGAGGTGTAACCATTAGCTTTAAATGCTCTAGACATATGACATTTTTCTTTGGGGAAGGATTCAACGGAGGAAATTCTAATAGCACGATAGACAAGGGTCTTAAGAATGGCATACTTTTGAGCTGGATGGTTGTGGGAGCTGGTGTGAAGGTATCTATTAGTATGAGTCTTCTTCCTAAATAATTGGTGGGTTAGGGAGCCATTAGGGAGGCGAAAGACGAGGACGTCAAGAAATGGGAGGGAATGGTTTTCTTCCAATTCCATAGTGAATTGGATATGAGGGTAAATACTATTAAGATGAGCAAGAAATTTGCAGAGCACAGGGATACCATGGGACCAAATCACAAGGTGTCATCAAAGAAACGTTTCTATAATTTTGGCTTAATATGGAAGGTTTCTAAGGCTTTGTATTCAAAGTGTTCCATAAAAATGTTGGCTACAACAGGAGAGAGGGAGGAGCCCATAGTTTTTCCCTCAGTTTTCCCGTAACAAACATAGTTAAAGGAGAAAAAGGTAATGGTGAGGAAAATTTTAATAATATAAAGAGTTTCAGAATCTAGAACCTTAGAGATATGGTCTATGGCTTCAAGGAGCAAAATTTTGGTAAATAAGGAAACGACATCAAAGCCAATCAAAATGGGGACGAAGCTTTTTGGCAAGTAATATGGAGAGGGCATGGGTGGGGCCTCCTATAGCACTAACAATAGGTCAGAGGGGGATGCCATGCTTATGAATTTTTGGTTGACCATAAATCCTTGGGGTGATGGGATTGAGGGGGAGGGGGAGATTTTGGATGGAAGGGTCAAGGGAAGAGGATTTAATGGCTTTGGAAACCTTGGTGGCAATGGACTGGATCCTGTTTTTAGAGATGGGTTGGTAAAAGCAGGAGGATAGAAGGTTTGTCATCTTGCAATTGTAATTTGATGAATTTAATAAGTCATAGGTGTTGCCTTTAATTCATAAATTTAACACCATAATCCTTATCCTTTATTTCTTTTTAGATTATATTTCTAATAATAAGATATTATCCAAATAACTTTAATTTTAATTTTAAATTTAATTTTAATCTTAAAAAAATATATGTTTTTTAATTTTAATTTTAAATATAATTTAATTATATTTTTAATTTAAAAAAATTTAAATTCAATAATTGATTTCCCTAATGGTGAATTATCATTTATTAATTTATAAATTTTATTTTTAATAGTATAATTTGATATTAAATTTATAATTTCTATTTCTAATTATGTTCAATACTTTGACTCAATTACTACTCATAGACCCACTTAACCCCCCTTTTCTTCTAACGGTTAATTTCTCTTTCCCTATAAATTCTTGGTCCAACACTCTTCTCATCTTATGCTCTGGCTCACTACCCCTGAATATGGGTGAAGTGTTCACTCAAAACGTCGCGCTCAACGATAAATATACACTATTCTCGAGAAGCTCTCAACATTACATTACTATTGTTAATATTAATATTAATTTTAATATTTATTCTAATATTAATATTATTTAGGTTAATATTAATATTAATATTATTAATAATTATAAATATTAATATTTAAGTTAATTATTAATATTAATAACATTAAATAATCGTTGTTAGCTTTGGTCTATTGTTACATTATGACAAACATGTTCACAATAAAAAAATCAACCATGGTCAATCATTGTCAATTATGCTCAAACATGGAAAATCATGGTCAACCATAGTCCAACGTTGCATTTCGACAAATTTTCTCAATATGAAAATCAACCATCACTAATCATAGTCAATCGAGGTCTATAATCATGGTCACATTATCATAAATATTGCTTGTAGTCAAATGTCACATTATGACAACAATTGTCATCCATGGTCAACCATGGTCCAACGTCGTATTATGACAAATATTGGCTCACTATGAAAATAAACCATGGTCAACCATGGTCCAACATCACATTATGACAAATATTGTGTCAATATGAATATTAGTCTTTTTTTTATTTTTATTTTTAGTATTAATCCCTTGTTTTGATTACTTCCTTGGATTTATTTATCTAAGGGTTCATATTCTATTGGGAAACCAGCTCCAAAAACAGAATAAAATAGATATCAACGCCTTATAAATAAGCCACTTCGAGGGGGAAACCTCCAATACATTACATGAGTGAACAATTCTTGGATGATACAAATGACCAAGACCTCCTTATATATATAGGAGTCCATGGGGCCATAATGTAATCCTAGTGGGGCCATAATGTAATCCTAGCCAACGTAACAATAATAATTTAAAGGCACAATAATAACAATATTGGGGTTACATGGGTACAACAATAACAATAAGGGGGGCTACACTAATATAATAAGAGATTACACTATTAATATAGGGACCTAACATGCCCCTCTCCTTCAAATAAGTGTTCTCCTCAAGGCTTAAATAGCTCCGGGTGCTTTTGTATAAAATTCTCATCCTCCCATGTAGAATCTTCAATTGGTAAGTTATTCCATTTGATGAGATACTCTGAAATTGATCGATTTCGTAGTTGTCGAGTTCTTGTTTCCGTGACTGCTTCAGGTTCGAATATGGTTTTTCCTTCCTCATCAAGTTCTGGCAATATTGTTTGAACTGGAATTTTGTCCCCTATAACCTTTTTTAAGCATGAAACATGGAAAACTGGATGCACTCGCCAAGAAGCAGGAAGCTCCAATTTGTATGCCACAGTACCAATCTTTTGCAAAACCTTGTGAGGACCATAGTACTTTGGCAATAGTTTATTATCCTTCTTAGCTTGCTTGAGGGAAATTTTTTTGTATGTTTGTAGCCGTAAAAATACCCAGTCTCCCACGTCAAAACTTCTCTCACTGCAATGTTGATCTGCCTGTTGTTTAATTTGATTTTGTGCCAAATTTAGGTTATCCTTTAAGAGTTGGAGAACTCCTTGTTGATGCTCGATGTGATCCTCCACTACTTGAACCCTAGAATTTTCCCTTAAATAATATGTGATGGATGGTAGATGATATCCATAAAGTGCCATAAATGGGGTCATTTTTGCTGCAGTATGGAAGGAAGTGTTATACCACCATTGAGCAAGAGGCAACCACTTGACCCATTGTGCTTGCTTATCAAATACAAAACAACAAAGATGTCCTTCAAAACATTTATTCACTATCTCTGTTTGACAATCGTATTGAGATGATAAGATGAGCTATGAGCTAGTTGAGTACCCAAAAAAGAAAATAATTCCGTCCAAAAATTTCCTGTAAAAATGGGATCTCTGTCACTTACAATAATCTTCAGGTTTCCATGTAGCTTTTGAATTGTTTCCATAAATGCGGTAGCAACTGCACTCGCTTTAAACAGATGAGATAATGCACAAAAGTGTGCATACTTGGTAAGTCTATCAATCACCACCATGATGACGCTCCTTCCTTCAGACTTAGGTAAACCTGTGATAAAATCCATTGAAATCTTCTCCCAACTTTGACTTGGAATGGATAAAGGGTGTAGAAGACCCGAGGTCTTAATTGTCTCAACTTTATTTTGCTGGAAAACTAAACATTATGCCACAAACTTTTGAATATCATATTTAAGGCCATCCCAAAAAAAATTCTTTCTTCACCCTGTGGTAAGCTTTTAAAAATCACGAGTTTCCTCCTAAAGGAGAAGTGTGCAATTCCAAAAGAATCTTTTGTTTTAGTTTGGAATTCTTGAAAATATATAAGAAATATTTGTACCATAAGGAATCATTTTTCCAACTAAATGTATCAAATGTACTAGGATTTTGCTACAATTTTTGAATGAGAGTCCACACTTTTTCATCCTTCTTCCATTCATCCCTTCCTTCGGTTATCCAATCTGGTTGGATAATTAAAATGGCACAAATAAATGCTTCCACTTCTTCATCCTTTCTTGAGAGTGCATCTGCAACAACATTTAGCTTCCCTTTTTTGTAGACAATTTCTAAGTCATAACCCAACATATTTGTGACCCATTTTTGTTCCTCTTCTGAAGATAGTCTTTGTTCCAAAAAGTATTTAAGACTATCATGATCAATTTTTACCTTCAAGTGTCGTCCCATTAGGTAAGGTCTCTATTTATTTAGTGCATGTAGTATTGCCAACATTTCCTTCTCATAAATAGCCTTTTGTAAATACTTTCCTTTCATTGAACGACTTTCAAAAGTAATGGGTCTTCCTTCTTGCATTTAAACAACACCAATTCAATTTCCTGAGGAATCACATTCCACAATAAAGGTTTTTGTGAAGTCTGGCGTAGCTAAGACTAGTGCTAGGCATATTGCCCCTTTAATATGTTCAAAGGCGTTAGTTGCTTCAGGATTCCATCAAAACGCATCTTTCTTCAATAGTGTTGTTAGAGGTGCTACTATTCTCCCATAATTCTTAACAAACTTGCGATAATACCCTGTTAACCTGACAAATCCATGCAAATACTTTATGGTTGTGGGGACTTTCCATTCCTTAATGGCTTTAATTTTTTTAGGGTCTACCTTAACACCCTCATGAGATACAATATGACCCAAATATTCCACCTCTTGTACTGCAAAGAAACATTCAGATGTTTTTTCATATAATTGTTTCTCCTCCAATAGTTTGAGCACCCTGTCAACATGTTGAACATGATCCTTTCAAGACCTGCTATAGATTAGTATATCATAAAAAAATACTAGCACAAATTTTCTAAGGAAGGGTTTGAAAATGGAATTCATCAACCCTTGAAATGTAGAAGGTGCATTGGTAAGGCCAAAAGGCATGACCAAAATTTCATAATGACCCTCATGAGTTTTTGGAATATCTTCAGTCTTAATTCTAATTTGATGATATCCTGAATGAAGATCCAACTTGGTAAAATAAATTGCTCCATGTAATTTATCCAATAACTCATCAATCACAGGAATGGGAAATCTATCTTTAATAGTGAGCTTATTGAGCTCCCTATAATGCGGACACATGTTCCATGATCCATATTTTTTGTGCACCAATACTACTGGAGCAGAGAATGAACTTTGACTAGGTTGAATTATAATAGCCTCTAACATTTCTACAATCATACGTTCAATTTCGCTCTTTTGGACATAAGGATATATGTAAGGCCTAATGTTTGGAGGAACATTTCCTGGAATCAACTGAATAACATGATCATGATCATGAATAGGTGGGAGTCCTTTGGGAGTATCAAACACCTTGGAATAATTGTCCAAGACTTTCTAGAGATCTGGAGAAATAGATGATTTTGATGTTGGAACTTCTAGTGAGCATAATTGTGAAATTACGCCTCGTTTTTCTTTCTTTAGAAGCTTTGTCATGACATTAGAACTTATTATCTTTCCTGGCTTCCCTGTGATACCCCATAATTTGATTTCCTTTCCTTCCGAAAAAATTTCAAGAAAAGTTCTTGAAAATTAAAAGCTACTGTCCCCAAAGATTGTAACCATTGAACTCCTAGTACAACATCACCACCTCCCATTGGGATGGAAAGCATTGGACTATTCAATAAATATTCCCCCATAATAGCTTGATATTATGGCATTTTTCAGAGAAATTTATAGTTCCTCCATTAGCAACCATCACTTGAAATTCTGGTGTTGGGTATAGGAAACAGTTCAATTCCTTGGCTACCTTACAATGAATAAGATTATGGGTACTACCCAAATCAATCAACACTATTAACTTTTTCTTCTTGATCTGTCCTTCTATCTTGAGAGTTTGAGGAGTGGTAATTCCTACCAATGCATTACATGATATGGTCAAACTCATTTCTTCTTTTGCTAGGATTTCTTCCTGGTGTATATCCTCTACTTTTGAAGTTTCTTCTTCATTTTCTTCCTCCTCTTCACAATCTATGTAAAACAATTTCTTCTCAGCGCACTTACGACCTTTAGTGTATTTTCTATCACAACTATAGCAAAGACCTTTTGCTCTTTTTTCTTCCAATTTTTTTGGTGTCAACCTTGTAGGTTGTGGAAGTCTAGGAGTAGAAACACTTCCATCTTTATAGATGTGAGTGGTAGGCTTCCTTGTAGCCATAATTTTACATTAATTTTTTCTTGCCAACCTGAATGCCTTCTCCAATGAATCAGGTTCCCAAATGTGAACTTCATCTTGGATGTTATCCTTCAAAGTCCCTATGAATACATCAATCTTTTGTTGCTCTGGAATATCAGTTACCCTTATATTCAATTTTTGGAAGTCCTCAATGTGATCCCCCACTAAACCCTTTTGTTTGAGATTTATCATTTGGCTAAAGAAGGTGTTGCTCTTTGTGTCCAAGTGAAAAAAAAATTATGGGAGCAAAGCCATCGATACCATACAAATGTATTGTTTTCTAAATGTAAAGTTGCAATGCATACCTTTTGTGTGTTTTGCACATTATTGAGATCAAAATATTGCTCCATTTGTAGTATCCATGTTACACAATCCTTGCCATCAAACTTCCTCATATCCATCTTTGGAATATGGTGGTTCTTCAATCCAACATTAGAGTTTATGAAATCATGATCTACATGTATTTCATTCTCATCATGAGTTTCCTCTACTATATTTTAGCCATTAGGAATCATTTCTTGTATCAACTTTGTCAAACCTTCCATGTCCGCTTTTAGATCATTATTCATGTTTTCCATCTTGTCTTTCATTTTTTCTTCCATGTCCTCCATCTTATATTCCACGCCTTTCTTCAAACCATCCATATTATTCTTCAAACCATCTATCTTCGCTTCCATGCCTTTCTTCATAACTTCCATTTCATTTTTTGCTGCTCTTTGTGAGAGAAAAATTTGGTGCACTTTCTCTTGTAATTTTGATAGATCATGTTGTAATTCTTCATCTTCATGAGTCATAGTAGAGCCTTCTGAAGGCTTAATGGGTGTTGAATTATTTTTACGGGGCATTTTGTTAGAACCCAGTACCGATATATATTCTACAATATGTACTTGGAATCAATTCAAATTTATTCTTCAAACAAGACTTATGCAATTCGGAAAAAAATACACAACTTTTTCTTGCTTTTGAGGAGCTTGATATTGAAATTAGATTATCTCTGTGATTGCGGCCCTTCAATATCTAAAATTTGGTACTAAGTTAGCCCTATAAATCATCTTTTGAATGCCACAGGTTTGACCTATTTTTGATTCTCCAAGACAAGGTTATGTCCAATCTCCCACAATGACCTAATTATGGACTGGTTTAGTAGAGTGAACATGTACGACTTGCCACATGTCATTGTTTTATCCTTCGGCTCTAAAATTGATAGAAAAGAAACTAAATTCCATTTAATTGGGGCTACTTTTTACGGCACTCCAATCCGATTCTCAGAGAGACAGTTATGAAGCTTTTCCCAACGTCACCTCTTTGAGATGAAATTCGGGAGCCTGAAAATGCACTACCTTCCACAGATCATATCTCCGCAAATATTGCGAACCAAGCTCTGAAATTTTACGATGATTTTCCTTAGGATTTCAGATTCGCGGCCTAAAATTTTCAGATTCTGAACCTTCGT
The DNA here is from genome assembly GCA_034641835.2 of Pinus albicaulis. NCBI lineage: Eukaryota > Viridiplantae > Streptophyta > Pinopsida > Pinales > Pinaceae > Pinus > Pinus albicaulis. The sequence goes on from CM076581.1 coordinate 674,389,686, forward strand.
AGAAAAAACGTTATAGCGAAAATTCCATGATGACTTGTTTATGTTAAATTTAGGAGCCTGCAAAATGACCTAACTTCCACAAATCATATCTCCAAAAATATTGCGAACCAAGCTCTGAAATTTTGCGAATATTTTCTTCTAGATTTTGGCTTCGCACTCTAAAAATTTCAGCTTCTGAACTTTCTTAGAAAAAAAATTTAGAGCGAAAATGACACGATGACCTATTTGGAGCAGCGAAACCCTAGATTCCCAAAGCTCTGATACCAAATGTTGTGAAAACATCTCCAAGAAGAGAAGAAAAGAGATATCAACGCCTTAGAAATAAGCCACTTTGAGGGGGTAACCTCCGATACATTACATGAATGAACAATTATTTGATGATACAAATGACCAAAACCTCCTTCTATATATAGGAGTCCATGGGGCCATAATGTAATCCTAGTGGGGCCAGAATGTAATCCTAGCCGGCCTAACAATAATAATTTAAGGGCACAACAATAACAATATTGGGGTTACAGGGGTACAACAATAACAATAGGGGGGCTACACTAGCATAATAATGGACTACACTATTAATATAGGGACCTAACATATTCCTAGGGTATAATATTATGATAGGGTTTATATATTAATCATAAGGTTTAATATAAATATGCTGGGTTTATAATCTATTGGATTTATAATATAAATTCTTTGGGGTTATGATATTAATCATATGGCTTATATTCCTAGAGATTAATATTCATCCTAGGGTTTAATATTATTCCCTTGGGTTTAAAATTATTCCCTAGGATTTATAATATTAATTCCTTGGGTTTAAAATTACTCACTTAGGTTTACAATATAAATCCCTAAGGTTTATAAATTTCTTGGATTCATAGTATTAATATCTTGGGTTTTTAATATTATTCTTAAGGTATTTCATATTAATATTAGGGTTTATATTCCTAGGGTTTAACATTTATCCTAGGCTTTAATATTATTCCTTTTGGTTTATAATCCCTTGGCTTTTTAATATTAGTATAATGGTTTTATTAATCTCTTAAGTTTATAATATTGATCCTAAGGTTTCTACTATTAATCATAGGGTTTATATTCTGAGGGTTTAATATTAAGCATGTGGTTTTTAATACTAATATTAGGGGATAATATTAATGATTTTAGTTTATTTTCCCTTGGGTTTATAATATTAATCTCGTCAGTTTATTAATATTAGAGTTTACGTTGCTAATATTTAATATTATTCCTAGGGTTTAATTCTATTCCATTGTCTTTAAAATTATTTTGGATTTTAATATTAATCTCTTGGGTTTATTAATTGCATTGGTTTATATTCTTAACCTAACGTTCATAATATAAATATTACAGTTTAATGTTTATTTTAGAGTTTATAATATTTACCTTAGGGTTTATATCTCTTGGTTTATAATATTAATTCCTTTTGTTTAATATCATTCCTAGGGGTTTATAATCCCTTACATTTATGAGTCTATTTTTTTTTATGATATCTCATGGTCCAACGTCACATTTTGAAAAATATTCTCTGAGTATGAAGATCAATCATGGTCAACCATAGTCTAAAATTGCATTATGACAAATATTGTCTTAATATCAAAATCAACCATGTTCTTTTAGGGTTGATAATATTTATCTTAAGGTTTATATACCTTTGGTTTACAATATTAAGCCTTCTTGTTTTTGGGTTTTTAGTATTAATCCCATGTTTTTATTAGTTCATTGCTTTATAATATCAATCCCATGGATTTATAAATCTAACAGTTCATATTCCTATGGTATAATATTATGATAGGTTTTATATATTAATCGTAAGTTTTAATATAAATATCATGGGTTTATAATCTATTGTATTTATAATATAAATTCTTTCGGTTTATAATATTCATCATAGAGTTTATATTCCTAGGGTTTAATATTCATCCTAGGGTTTAATATTATTCCCTAGGTTTAAAATTACTCCCTAGAGCTTATAATATTAATTCCTTGGGTTTAAAATTATTCAATTAGGTTTATAATATTAATCCCTTGGGTTTGAAATTATTCCACTCGGTTTTTAAACGATTGAATTTATAATATTAATCTCTTAGGTTTATAAATTCTCTTGATTCATAGTATTAATATCTTGCACTTGTAATATTAATCTTAAGGTTTTTCATATTAATCTTAGAGTTTATATTCCTAGGGTTTAATATTTATCCTACGCTCTAATATTATTTCTTTTGATTTATAATCCCTCGGGTTTTTTATATTAGTATTATGGTTTTATTAATATTTTAAGTTTATAATGTTGATCCTAGGGTTTCTAATATTAATCATAGGTTTTATATTCTAAGGGTTTAATATTAAGCTTATGGTTTATAATATTAATCTCTTTAGTTTATTAATGTTGGGGTTCATGTTCCTAAGATTTAATATTAATCCTAAGGTTTAATGATATTTCGTTGTGTTTAAAATTCTTTGGTATTTTAATATTAATCTCTTGGGTTTATAAATCACATAGGTTTACAACGTTAACCCTAAGTTTTATAATATTAATATTAGGGTTTAATTTCTATTTTAGGGTTTATAATATCTACCTTATGGTTTATATCCCTTGGGTTTATAATATTAATTCCTTGTGTTAAATATTATTCCCATGGATTTATTACCCCTTATATTTATGTGTCCCTTGTTTTAATGATATCCCATGGTCCCACATCACATTTGACACAAATTCTTTCAATTTAAAGATCAATCATGTTCGACCATGGTCTAACATTGCATTGTGACAAATATTGTCTCAATATGAAAATCAACCATGTTTTTTTTAGGGTTGATAATATTTATCTTAAGGTTTATATAGCTTGGGTTTCCAGCATTAATCCCTTTAGTTTTTTGGTTTTTAGTGTTAATCCCTTGTTTTTATTAGTTCCTTGGGTTTATAATATCAATCTCTTGGATTTATTTATATAACGGTTGACATTCCTAGGGTATAATATTATGATAGGGTTTATATATTAATCGTAAGGCTTAATATAAATATCTTGGGTTTATAATCTATCAGATTTATATTATAAATTTTTTGGGTTTATAATATTAATCATAGGGTTTATATTCCTAGGGTTTAATATTCATCCTAGGGTTTACTATTATTCCCTAGGGTTTATAATATTAATTCCTTGGACTTAAATTTATTCTCTTAGGTTTATAATATTAATCCCTTCGGTTTGAAATTATTCCCCTCGGTTTATAAAGCATTGTGTTTGTAATATTAATCCCATAGGTTTATAAATTCCTTGGATTCATTGTATTAATATCTTGGGTTTTTAATGTTAATATTAAGGTTTTTCATATTAATCTTAGTCTTTATATTCCTAGGGTTTAAAATTTATACTAGGCTCTAATAATATTCCTTTCGGTTTATAATCCTTTGGGTTTTTAATATTTGACTAATGGTTTTACTAATATCTTAAGTTTATAATATTGATCCTCGGCTCTCTAATATTAATCATAGGTTTTATATTATGAGGTTTTAATATTAATATTCTGGTTTATAATATTAATCTTAAGGTTTATAATATTATTCTTAGGGTATAATATTAATCATAATGTTTAATTTAAGGCTCTTGGATTTATAATCTATTGGGTTTATAATACAATTTCCTTGGTTTATTAATATTTTGGTTTAGAATATTAATATATTGAGTTTTCAGTATTAATACCTTAGGTTTTTAATATTAACCCTTTGGGTTTATAATACTAATCCTTGGATTTATAATATTATTCTCTTGGGTTTATAGTATTATTCCATTGTGTTTAATATTACTCACATAGGTTTATAATATTAATCCCATGTGTTCAAAAATATTCCCTTAGGTTTTTGATATTAGTTTCTTGGTTTAAAATTATTTCCATTGGATTATAATCCATTGGCTTTATAATATTAATTCCTTAGGTTTATAAATTCCTTGCATTTATAGTATTAATCACTCGGTTTTATAATATGAATCCTAAGGTTTATAATATTAATCTTAGGGTTTATATTCTTAGGGTTTAATATGAAACCTAAGCTCTTATGTAATCCCTAAGGTTTTTAATATTAATCCAATGGGTATATTAATCTATTGGGTCTATAATATGGATCATAGGGTTTCTAATATTAATCATAGCATTTATATTGTGATGGTTTAAAATTAAGGCTATCATTTATAATATTGATATTAGAGTTTAAATTAATCACTCAAGTTTATAAGATTAATCCCATGAGTTTATAATACTAATTATTTTAGGTTATTAATATTAGGGTTTATATTCTTGGGATTGAATATTAATCCTAAGGATTAATTTTATTCTGTTGTGTTAAAATTCGTTGGGATTTTAATATTAATCTATTCGATTTATTAATCACATAGTTTATAATGTTTTCTTTTGTAAGTTTAGAAGATCCTTCCTATTTTCTATTAATAAAAAAAGAAAGGAAGGTTATAGATAATAAATTTGGATGGTCTCAACCTTCCTGTAGCAAACCAGGTCTATTGGCCACCTTAAAGAGTTATAGGCCAACCAATACTGAAATATTTTAAACCATATACTGTCATATATGTCCAGTTTACTGTCTCTTACATAAAATAACTTTAGAAAGAATGCTACCTAAAATATGCATGTCCAAGAAACAAAAAAGAGAAGAACTCAATCATATAAAGACTCAATCGGTGTCAGGTCCTTAACACTAGAACCAGGCATATCCACTTGATTCATGCATTCAAATTGTAAATCTATGTGGCCCAGAAAAACATTGTGATGGTGCTGCATAAGGAAAATTTCTTGAATGTTTCTCCTTATCTCAGATAAAATGGAGGTAGCTTTTAGATCCCCTCCAATTTCCTGAATGTTGATAATTGCCTTAGAAAGTACAAATTTTAGTGTCCAATATGTATGAATAGACTGTTGGAATAATGAGAATCTACTCCTCATGTTTCCGGGGTCCTTTATAAATTGCATTCCTTCCTCTTGTATTTCCCCTTCCTCTTTGGTGTTGCATTCTCCCCCCCAACCTGAGATAAGCGCTCTAAATTGTAGCAGAATGTCTGTGGAATAGGCATCAAAAGGCTTTCCATTAGCTCTTTACCTGACTTCCTTTTTCTCTTAATGGGGCCCACTTTAGGCTTACCCTTTTTTTTACCTTAATCCTTGGCCTCCCTTTTTGTTGCCTGGCGTTTAACCATATTGTCTTGTAGTACATACCGTTGGATTGAATTACAGTGTCACGGAAAGTGTGTGACTAGTGGCAAAGAAACATATGTATAGATATTAGGGATACTTGTATATTGCAACATAATTTCAATAATTGGTTTAGTGAAACAAAACTGAAAGAGATACGGGCCGTCAGGAGTAACATCCTCGTATTGACAACCCAATACATGTCATCATTCCTCCTTCCACTCATCCAATGATTTAGAAGGATGGCAATAAGAATTTTCTTTTCCTAGCATGACAGAAAATGCATGGTGAGAATGTTTCCATTCTCCTGTTGCATATTAACATTATGAGGCCAGAGACTCCTTTGATGAAAAGTGAACTCCCTCAACACCCAAAGATAAAAAAATCCAACGACAATAAAAAACCCAACGAAGCAACGAGAACTTCTACAAAGTAGGACAGAGACCCCTTGAAACAAGAATGAACCCCCAATAGACAGAAATGAGCCCCCTTGTAACAAGTATAGGAATAAACCTCCTTGAAACAAGAATGTAACCACTAGAAACATAAATTAATACTCATGACCTCACTGGAAAAAACAACAGGACACCCTGCATGACCCTAGAAAGAAGGATAGCCATCACAATAAATTGAGTTGGAAAAGTAAGCAAGATAATTGCATGGTATAGGGGAAAAGTAAGCAACACAAGCAGTGTCCATATGGGACCAAGCCAAACAAAAATCAAGATGTGTAGAATTGGAGGACCAACAGAGCCTATACCCTTTAACTACTACCAATAGACATGATGATGAAGCTTGTAAACCCATAGTGCCCATGGACCGAATACCAGAAACCAGAACCAGACAATTAACATTATAAATGCAATCCTGAGGACTACCATTGCAGAAACTAGAAGATAGGTAAAACCCCTCGAATATAAATGAGTTATGAAACACAAGAATATTACTAAAGGTGAAGACGTTCGAACCATCCTCATTCGTAACAAGAAGCATCATGAATAGACTAATAACATACCAGGTGAGGGGATGCGAACCAGATGTTCCAACCTGTTCCTCGACGGCAGCTCTGTCTACTCTACCCTCCACCATAAAATGTTGAGATGAATTACCACCTTTCTCCTCACCACCCTTTATAACTCCCTTAACACGTCGGCATTGTTTCCCATATCGCTTTGAAATCACTATTTTGCAACCACCCTCATTCCTGTTAGCCATTATATTATGCAGGCGGTAGTACCTACCCTTTTGTCTGTGTGCCCCCATAAAGTAGCTGTGTGGTACGCATAGTCTCGTGCCACCTCTCCTCTCCAATCTCCCACTTGGCACCCTGATCAGGGATCCCGATAATCCTCATTATGTCTATCCATAATTAGTTATAGAGACTATATTTCCCACTATTGAACCATTTCAGCCTAGTTAATGTCCATATGTCATCCCTCGTGAGTGCAACCCCAATTTTCCAAGTATTCGTCAGCTTCATTTTCTCGCTCTGCGAACATGAGATAGAATGAGGTAGCCAATGCTTCGGAGTATTGTACTGATATCCTGGATTAGGTGAGTTGTTCTCAACTCTGGATAATTTTATCCTAGACTATCCCCAACTGCATCTTCTGTAGAACCCCAGTTGCCATGGCCACATCCCCTTCCACAATGATTATGTGGTACTGTTCTCTCATTGCTATCAGGAGGCCTTGTTTCACTACCATAAGTTGGGCTTCATTGTCCGTGGCGAAACGCAAGTTCATAATGTTTATAATGTTAATCCTAAGGTTTATAATATTAATGTTAGGGTTTAAGGTTGTTTTAGGGTTTATAAGATTTACCTTAAGGTATATATCCCTTGGGTTTATAATCCCTTAGATTTATGAGTCCCTTGCTTTTATGATATCAATATTTTAGTTTTATTAATTTAAGTTTTCATATTTCTAGGTTATAATATTATTCATAGTGTTTCATTATAAGGCTCTTGGATTTATAATCCATTGGGTTTATAATAAAAAATCTTTTGGTTTATTAATCCCTTGGTTTAGAATATTTATATATTCGGTTTTCAATATTAACCCCTCATGTTTCTAATATTAATCGCTTTGTAGGTTGTAATATTAATATCTTGGATTGATAATTTCTAATATAGGGATTATAATATTAAACTCATGGGTGTATAATATTAATCCCTTGTGTTTATAATATTAATTGTTGGGTTTATTGATGCCTTATTTTATAATACTAATAATTAGTTGGGTTCACTAATCCCTTGAGTTTATTAATAGCTCGTGTTAGTATTCCCCGATGTTTATAATATGAACCCTTGAATTTGTTAATCTCTTAGTTTATGATATTCATCCATTGGGTTTATAGTATCAAGCCATTTGGTTTATAATATTTATCCCTTTTATGAAAAATAATATTTATAATTATAATTATTAATAATTAATTATTAATATTAATATTATGATTATTAATTATTAATATTTATATTTATATTATTTTTAATTTTTAACTACAAATATTAATTTAATTTTTATATTTATATTTATGTTTAGGTCATTAATACAAATGTCATATTATTGCATTTATAAAATTAATTCCTTATGTTTATAATATTCAGTTGTATAATCTTAGGGTTTGAAATAAGAATCTTGGGTCTAACACTAGAGTTTATAATCTTGGGTTTATAATATTAATCCTTGGGTTTATTCCCCCTAAGATTTATAATATTAATCCTTTGGGTTTTATAATATTGTGTATCTAATATCACATTTAGTAAAAGAGTTCGAAATGTTGGATTTTTAATATAAGGGTATAAGGGTTTGAAATGTTGGGCTTTTAATATTTTTTTTTTTAATATTGGATTTTATAATTTTAGGGTTTATAACATTAACATTAATATTAATATGTATCTTAATCACTTATGTTTACTAATATATTAGGTTTACTAATCCTAGAGGTTTGTAATATTTTTCCATTGGGTTTATAATATTAACTAATTCTCTATATTGTTCTCAAAATTTTATAATATTAATATCACTTTGGTGTACTTTTATTAGTCTTAAGGTTTAATATTATCTCAAGGCTTGTAATATTAGGGTTTATATATTAATCTCAATGGCTTCATAATATTAATATTTCAGGTTCTTAAAGTTTCTAATTGTAGAGTTTATATTATTAAGTCTAGGGGTTGTAATCCCTTGTATTTATAATATTACTATTAGGGTTTATAATCATTTATACTTACATTATTAATTTTAGTCTTTAATATTGTTTCTTTTGGTTTATAATATTAATCTATCGAGTTTATAATATTATTGGACACTTTCGTTTACTAATCTCTATTAATATAGTTAATATGTGATTCATATAAGCCTTAGCTACATTGATAAATATGATTGTGCTAATTTTAAATTTTATCGAGTTTAAAATAATAACATCTAATGAAAATGATTCAAATAACAAAAATCATCATTTCATATTATTGATAGTGAATAATATTATGACTGGTAATTAATTAGGTTGCAATAAAAAAAAAAAAATTATCATTATGTCCATCATTCAAAATAAAAATAAAAATATATATATATATATATATATATATTATTTCCATTTTACTCTATTGGAATAAATTTAGTCATTATGCAATATAAAATGAGCCTATAATAAATGTATAAATCAATAATATTACTAAAAAAATATCATTATTATTATTAATTATTTACTTTTCAGTTTATAACTTTTAAAATCAAGTTAGACAGTTTAAGCTTAATATAATTATTATTAGTTTTCTAAAACAAAAAATTTATTTTATATTTTTTTCCTTATTTATTTTATAAAAAATTATAAAATTTATGGGTGATAAATAATATTTTCAATATCATAAAGAACTAATTTTAAATTAATTATAGAATTTATAAATTATAAAATTTTATTTTGTATTTAAAAGTAAACAAAAAAAATATTGCTTTATGTGGATTTTCATATTTTTAAATAAATAGTTTGTGGCTTAAATAACTGCAACTTAAAGGTATCAAAATTGTAAGGAATAAGAATTTATGTTACACTAACCCTTAACATGAGTAGATTTCATTACCAAAATACCTTAACAAAACACCCATTATTATTTATTATACAATCCTAAATCATTAATTTTTATTTTATTAATTAAATATATTTTACTTATTTAAATATATTTATTTATTTATTTTTCATGCATTTATATTCTTATTTTTCCCAAAAATATTGCTTAAAAAATAAAAATAAAAAACTCTCGTCTCATCCGCATTAAAACTGAAATTCCCACTTCGTAAAGTGATGCCCTATACAATAATATATTTGAAGGAATATTTAACATTAAGTAACCTGAAAAGTTATTTCTTTCCCTCACTATCACAACCAAAAAGTAAACATACCCAAATATTATTAAAAAAAAAAAAAAAACCTTTTACTATCTTCCAAACCTTGTACGAAATGACCTCATACAACTTATCAAAATACTCATTTGAATGCCTAATATGTAACCCATATGATTAGCATTTCTAATTGCACATTTTCTAGAAATTTATATAATAGCATTAGAGTAAATTGATGTGATCTAATTATAGGATATATAATATATTAATGCTAGTATTGTCAATCGATATTTTTGGAAAGTGATTATTAATTATCCGCACCATGAACATTATGAAATTTTGTTAGATCTAAGACTTTTGTGATCCATAATGTAGATAGATAGAAAATATTTTGGATTAATCATATCATTAGGATTTTGTCGAAGTTTCGAACCATCTAATGTAGTTCATCCTCAGGACAAGGAGAAGAAGGAAAACGATCTCAGTGAATAAATAGTAAGGATGCATCATAGCCCGGAGTTAGCTGTTAAAACTAGTCGTTATTTAGTTAATCACCCTTTTGGGTTTTTATAATTTAACCCCTTTTTTTCCCAAATTATTACATCTTTAAATAATTAAAAACCTTTAATTTCATAACTAATTAATTAAATTACTTAAAAATATTTTAATTTTCTAACTAATTAAATAATTAAAAAACTTTTAATTTATAACTAATTAACTAAATAACGACTAGTTTATAACAGCTAACTCCGGGCTATGATGCATCCTTATTATTTATTCGCTGAGATCTTTTTCCTTCTTCGCATTGTCCTGAGGATGAACCACATTAGATGGTTCGAAACGTCGACAAAATCCTAATGATGTGATTAATCCTAAATATTTTCTATCTATCTACATTATGAAATTCTGTAGTTATTCATTATCCTATGATTACATTGATCTTGGGTTTAGTATTAAAGTGTGTGTTCATGCTTGTCGGAATTACTTCGCTATATGCTATCTCTCTGAATTGGTTTTCGTACGATAGGATTACTTATTACGCTTAATTATTGCTACTTTGTATTTAATCTTCTATTAATATTATTCATAGCTACATGCCTTGTTTGTTGGGTTAATTTCCCACTTGGCAACTCCTCCAGTCATCTCCATCCCACACTGTCATGCCTGAGGTTCGCTGCTTCGTTGATCTTAAACTCAGAGATTGAAAATATACATAAGGGAAGGGATGGTTAGGGTGACCACCCACCCCATCCCTTCGCCTCCTGGTCCTTTCACTTTGCCACTATCTCCATCGAGTTTGGCTTTGTAACCTATGGTTTCTCTTTTTAGTGTTCGCTATATTCCTTATTGTGCATGCTAGCTTAACGGTTCTCTCGGGGATGATGCTACCACATTCTTCTCCATGTAATAACAGAGGTATGGTTACCCTTGTTCCATCGGTTCTCTATACTCTTTTGTTTGAAGTAATTCACAATTTTTTCGCTTATGGTGACTGTAATTTGCTAGTCCTGTACAATGAAACTTGAAGCTTCAAGTCCAAGTAATCTAATCGGTCATTTGAGTTTTATTTCTTCATTGAAGGTTCTCTTTCGGAATATTGTTTCAATCACACGGTTAGTTATGAATTTCTAAATTCCATTCCCTTTTTTCCCAGAAATTTTGATATTTTCCTTCGCACGTTGAAGCCTTTCAGGATTGCTTCAGGTATGTTGGGAAATGATACAGCTACGCCTTGGCAGGCTCGGTCAGCACTGCTAAGCACACAGCATCATGGTTTTCCTCCATTTCTTCTCGTCTTTTCATTTTTAAGTTATTTTCTTTGAATGGCTAGGTTATTCTCTACATAACAAGGGTTATAGTGTATGTAATTCTTGTTTACAGAGTTTTCTTAACCACTGATGGTTAGAGTGTTGGCTCGTCACATGCAACATCCAGGTAAGCTCTCTTTGATACAGTTATTGCATATGATATTTTCATAAATGTGAATCGATCCATGAGTAGCTTCAGGCCCCCTCATGTGTTGCAGGGTTTTGGGATTCTTTGGCACTGATATACCAGTCATGGCCACGGGTTCTTGATTCTGGGTTTTTCCATCCGTTAAAAATATTTTGAGGCTCAACCTCTTTGCACACTTAAAATCTCTGTAGTTATAAAATGTGACCGAAATGGGAAATTTTGTCTTTGGACTTAGTTCTCATTCGTTCGAGTAATTTCTCTTCAAGTTTGCTATTAAATATATCTCTCAAATGGGTTCCTTCCTTAATAGGAGCCAAGGCACTGTGTTATAATTTCGGTGAAGTTTTTGGATGTAGTAAATAGATATTTTGAAATGTATTTTCCAATTTTCATGTTCTGTTCTCCATACTTTTGCTCCTTGCAATACTACGTATTTTCCCATTCGGGTTTTTCATACTATTTGTTAATAGTAATGGAATTTAACAGTTATGGAAATTTTCCTCCTGAAAATAAAATGTATCTGATGTGTATAATCTCCAGATTTAATATATGTACTTTTTCTTTTATGTCTAGTTTCACATACTCACTTTTGCTATTTAATTTCATAATTTCTAGTTTCTATGCAAACGTATGATGTAAATCCATGGTTGGTTCTAATGTAGAGTCCAGTGTCCTCGTGTCAAGGTGCTCAGGGGACATGGACCCCAAACCTGTTCCCACGTGATTGGGTGCTAAAGTGATGGCCCTTGTCTTACATTGTTACTAGATTTTCTTTAAATTCATGGGACTCCTCTTGGTTTATATTTATGTTAGTAGTGTATATGTTTTCCAGTAAATGAAACTCTCATAATTTAATAGATAGTGAACATTTATCAGATCATTTATTTTTTAATGTAATTCAGTGTCTAGTTATTCATACTAGTCCTACTTTATAGCTGGCTACAGAGAATGTACATAAATCCATTCTTTAGTATTCTATTCTACTCTACCAACATAGTAGAGGGTAAATTCTTGCATCATTCATTCCAGTAGAATAGTAGAAACTGAAACCAGATTTTCTTTTTGCATAAAAATTTCCATCTATTAAATAATCTCAACCTGTAAAACAAACACTTAAAATTACTTATTTCAGTTCAGTCTTCCAGTAAAGTGATGGTCCGCCCAACCTTGAGTGAGGAAATCACGTCCTATACTCCCCCCATGATCCTCACCAGGGCCTTATGTAATTTTCACTAAGATAGCAGAAGATAAAACTCAAGATCTAAATCCATTATATACTTCTCTAGTTTTTTTCCTTGAGCTCCACTAGTTTCCTTACCAGCTCTGGACAACTCATGCAACAGACTATTGCTTAACCCCAACATTATTTATGCACAGTAACCCATACCATTCTTAGGATTTTCCTTTTATCCATATAGGGAGGTAACTGTCAGAACTGTCTCTACCTCTTTACCTTGGGTTCTTGGAATCATTTACAAATCAGTTACTTTCTTTTACTCAAGACAATTTATTAACTATCTTAAGGAAAATATACTCAAGTGTTGTTAACGAATATTCTTATTCGTTAATTAATTAAAAATTTTCATAACAAGTCTATTAGCCATGATTTAAATTAAAACAGGGTGCCACATCCCCCCTGCTAAGGCAAACATCATCCCTAGTGTTATTTTATCAACAAAATAATTCCTGATATGCTTCTTGAATAATATGCTCATCTTCTGAGGTAGCTTCCTCTGGGCCAAAGTGCTTCCATTTCACTTTAACATGGGGGATGACTCGCCTCCGGAGTGTTATTTTTCTCCGATCTAAAATATGCTACGGTTCTAACAAGAAATCATCGTCCAATTCTACCTATAGACAACATTTTATCATACTTAATTTAAATTAGAAGTGTATTTTGTTAAAAATGTAATATAGTTTTAACTTACATGTATACCCTGCCAATGTATCACATGTTTAGGGTCATGTATGTATCACTTCAATAGGGACACATGGAACACATTGTGTACCAATATATGACTGGGTAAATCCAGTCGATAAGCCATTGGTCCTATCCTCTCCAAAATTTTGAATGGTCCACAATATCTAGGAGACAATTTGGCACAAGCATTCCACCTCAGAGTGCTATTTTCTTCTTTAATTATTAAATATACATGATCCCCTATGAAAAACTCATGGAAAGTCCTTTTTTGATCTGTATAAAAAAAATTTCGGACTTGGGCTTCCTTCAAATTATGCCTAATATTTCTTACTTCAAGTTCCATTTCCTCTAGCATGTCTAGTCCAAGCATCATCTTGGTTTCTATATTGATCCAGTTTATAGGATTTCGACATTTTCTTCAGTACAATGCTTCAAACAAACTCATATTAAGGGATCCTTGATATTTTTTGTTATATGAAAACTCAACCAAATCCAGATACTCTTCCCATTTTCTAGGTTGTTGCTTTACGTACATGTGCAACGTATCCTCTAAAAATTTATTCACTCTCTCTGTTTTCCCATCAGTTTGAGGATGGTAGGTAGTACTAAATTTTATTTGTGTCCCCAACCTGATGAATAATGTCTTCTAGAAAGCTTATGTAAATTTTACATCACGATCTAAGATAACAATCCTAGGTATACCATGTAATATGAAAATCTCTTTCATGAAAATATCAACAATTTTTACTATCTTGTAAGTTGTCTGGACAGGTATGAAATGAGTTGCTTTGTTGAGTCTATCTACTACCACCATGGCTGAGTCATTATGTATTTTTTTTCTTGGTAGTCTGGTGATGAAATCAAGGGATATCACTTGCCACTTCCATTCCCGTATTGGAATAGGTTGATGCAATCCTGCTGGATGATGGTGCTCTACCTTGACTTGCTAGTATTCCAAGAACTTGGTCAGGTATTCCGCAATGTCCTTACACATTCTACACCAAGAATAGTATTTCCTAATTGTTGTTAACATTTTCTATTATCCTAGATGTCCTACATAGGAACTTGTTTGATACTCATCTAAAATCAGTCCCTTCAGACTCATTTGATTAGGAATATATATCCTTTTCCAATATATTAAGATTTTTTTATCATTAAGCTCATAGCCTGATTGTTTTGCTTTCTTTTCGTCTTCTTTTGCATGCTCCCACAAGAACTGATATTCAGGGTCTTTCTTTGCTACCACCATAATTTGTTCCTAAAATTTTCATTCAACTTGGTTAAAGTAGAGTTCATAGATGCCATGCAATTTTATGCTTAGAGCATCGGCCACCCAATTATCTTTACCTATTACTTGTTTAATGTCAAAATAAAATTCACTTAAAAATGCATTTCATCTTGCTTGACAAGAATTTAGATCAAGTTTTTTAAAATAACTGGTTAAACTGCTATGATCAGTGATTAACACAAATATTTTTCCCAGCAAATAATGCCTCCATATTCACAAAGCATGCACTACTATAATTAGCTCTAAATCATAGGGGGAATATATCTGCTCGTGATCCTTCAGATTCCTAGATTCGTATGCTATAACTTTCCCTTATTGAGGCAAAACACATCCTACCCCTTCCTTGCATACATCAATGCATACTTCAAATTCCTAAGTTGGGTCTGCTACTTTTAGGATAGGTATAATAGTCAACAGTTCCTTCAAAAATTCAAAACTATTCTGACATTATTGAGTCCACTTAAAGGCTCATCCTTTCCATTGTAGAGAGGTAATAGGAAAAGCCAACCAAACCAATAAATGAGCATATGTCTAGCACATTTTTAGGAACATTCCACTGCATGATTGTCTTTATCTTTTCAGGGTCTACAGAAATCCCTTCAGCAGATATCACATGTTCCAGATATTGTATCTTTTTCTTGAAAGGTCACATTTATTAAACTTAACACAGATCTGGTGTTCTCGTAACATTTCTAGCACTATGCGCAATTATTCCTTGTTCTCTTCCTCATTATTAGAGTAGATGAGTATATCGTCAATAAAATTTAAAAAAAATTATCCAAAAATGGGTGTAAAATTCCATGCATCAAGCTCATGAATGTTACTGGTGCATTGGTTAATTTGAATGGTAGCACCACAAATTCATAATTTCTATACCAGGTACTGAAAGCCATTTTGGATATATCTTGATTCTTAATATGTATTTGGTGGTACCTTGACCTTAAATCAATCTTGGAAAGCATTGTTTCCCCCTTCACTTAATCAAATAGATCATCTATGCGTGGCAATGGGCACTTGATAATTACAGTCAATTTATTGAGATGTCGATAATCCATGCACATTCCCATATTTCCATATTTATTCCTAACAAAAATTACTGGTGCTCCCCAAGGGGACACGTTTGGCCAAATGTATCCTTTGTCCATTAATTCTTGTAGCTCCATTTTTAATTATGTTAAGTCAGGTACACTCATTCTCTATGGATCTCATGACACAAGGGCTTCCCTAGGTATTAATTCTAATGTAAAATCAATGTCTTGCTTTCATGGTAATCCTGGAATATTTTTAGGGAACACATCCAGAAATTCCTGCACAATAGGAATATTCTCCAGCATGAGGGTCTTATCCTTGGAGTTAGAGAACCCTACTTGAATTTCATAGAATTTACACCCCTTTCTTATGCATTTACTCAGCTAGCACGCAGTAATGGAACGCAACTAAAGTGGCTTATCAATTCCTTGCAATTCCTGACGTGTGTCATCTTTTGATTTAAAGTAAATGACTTTGTCTTTGAAATCCAGTAATCGCCAGTGTCTTTCCAACCAGTCCATTCCTAATAGAATATCGTAGGATCCTAGAGGTAGAATGTTAAGTTCTACAGTTATGTGTTGGTCATCAATAACCAATGCGTAGTTTGACACTTTAGCATTGGCTCATCTTTTTTCCCCCGTAGCCAGTTGTACTAGCCATGGATTCTTACAATT
The DNA here is from genome assembly GCA_034641835.2 of Pinus albicaulis. Classification (NCBI taxonomy): domain Eukaryota; kingdom Viridiplantae; phylum Streptophyta; class Pinopsida; order Pinales; family Pinaceae; genus Pinus; species Pinus albicaulis. The sequence continues at coordinate 674,406,114 of CM076581.1, forward strand.
GTGTAAATAGCTCAAACTGGCCCCTGGGTCAACTAAAATAGAAACATATTGGGTTTGTAGCTTACCTTCTAATTCTATCTTAGTTGGCTCAAAATGTGCTTATCGATCTTCGAGACCAGCATTGATTCTAGGTATGTTTTGTGATACATCTCCCACAGTAGATGCCTCTTGCAGATTTGTTGCCACTTCATTTCTCCCTCAAAGAGGACAATTTTTAAAATAATGTGCCTCCCCACAGCCCCACCATTATAATGGGGTTTTTTGGGACTATCCAAGGTCTGGCCTACTAGAAGCTTTAGTATTCCACACTTCAGCTACCCATTTGGTCCTTTATTGACTTTTCCCATTATGTCTATTTGCTATATTCCTTGCAACATTCTTGTAATTTCCATATCTCTTATTTTTAAAATTGGATGGGCCTTTCTTCCCTTTCTTGGGTAGCCAAATTTTTTTGGTTTCTCCCTTAGCTTTGGACTACTGATAGCACATTTGTGCTTTCCTTATCACTCTGTCCATCTTTTTTGGGTTTACAAACTCAATCATCTTTTTCATGTGTATCAGAAAACAGCTCAAAAACCGATGCACCTTTTCCTTTTCAGCGCGCAAATAAGGTACATATCTTAACAAGGAGGTAAATTTAGTGATGAATTCATCCATAGACATTTGCCCCAATTTCATATCATTGAATTATCATGATTTCTCATCATAGAATCCTTCAATTAAATATTTATCTTTGAAATACTACTAAAACTAATCCCAAGTTACGTTTTGATCTTCAATCACACATACATTTTTCACCTCTTCCCACCACAATGTAGCCTTTTCCCGTAATTGGTAGATAGCCAGGTGAGCTTTAAGTTTGATCTTTTACTCATAAACTTGAAAATACTTGTTCATATTTATTATCCAAGATTCTACCATTTATTCAGCCTTTCCTTCAAATGTAAGAGGCTTGATCTTCCAGAATTCACCCTGTAATTCCACTTTTTGTTTCTTTAGTTATTTATGTTGTCAAATATTTCCTTATTCAGCTTCATTATAGGTTCTATTCTTACTACTCTGTTGTTTACGACTTCCTTCAGGATTGTCATGATTTTTTTAGTTTTGTTCTCCTTCTCTGTGATTATCTCTCAAAAGACTGGGCTCTGCAGTGTGATGGTTTTGTTTATCTGAAAGGCTCCTCAATATCCTTTCTTGCTCCCTCATTAACCTTTCATTATCACTCTAAACCCTGACCATCTATGTTTGAAGTTGTTGTACTATATCAAGTAGTCTATTTTTCTAACATTGTTGTTCTTCCAGTAATCTACTTTTTTTTGTATTGGTATTCACTTAATTGCACCCATATATCTAGGTTGACTTTAGGGTTGGTCAAGGGATGGATTTCCCCTATGTTCCTGGGCATTTGATGACTAGATCCTCTCCTCATGGTAGCTTATTTCTAGTTTTTCATGTATTGTGCACAGTTTCAACAATAAAGAGAATGAAAACACCCACGTTATTGTGTTGTCCCATCCATCCCCAGCGTGTAACCACGCTTTGATACCACTTGTCACAGCCAAAAACTAAACATACACAAAGATTAAAAAAAATACTTTTACCTTTTAGTATATTCCAAACCTTATACGAAACAACCTCATACAGCATATCAAAACACTCATTTGAATGCGTAATATGTAACCCATATGATTAGCATTTTTGATTTCACATTTTATTATAACTATGCAATCAATATAATTAGAAATTTATATAATAGCCTTAGAGTAAATTCATGCGATCTAATTATAGTACATATTATATATGAATGTTATTAATGCCAATCCATATATTTGGAAAGTGATTATTAATTATTCGCACCATGAAAATTAGGAAATCATGCAGGTATTCATTATCCTTCGATTACATTAACCTTGTGTTTATTATTAAACTGAGCGTTCATGCTTGTGAGTATTACTTCACTATATGCTATCTGCTAGAATTGGCTTTCATACTATACGATTACTTATTACACTTAATTATTTTCACTTTGTATTTAATCTATTATTAATATTCTTCGTAGCCACCCACCTTGATTGTTGGGTTAATTACCCACTTGGCAACTCCTCTAGTCATATCTGTCCCACATTGTCACACTTGGGCTTGGCTACTACGTTGATATTTTTCTCGGAGATCGACGATATACGTGAGGGCATGGATGGTTAGAGTAACCACCAAGCCCATCCCTTTGTCATTATCTATGTCGGTTTTAGCTATGTAACTTGTGGTTTCTCTTTTCAGCATTCGCTATATTCCTTGTCCTACATGCTAGTACATTTTTCTTGGCGATGATGCTGCCACATTCTTGTTCTCTCGATCACAGAGGTATGGCTTCCATTGTTCCTTCGATTCTCGATAGTATTTTGTTTGAAATAATTCAAATTTTTCCGCTTATGGTGACTGTAATCAGCTACTCCTATACATTGAAACTTATGGCTTCTAGTCCAGGTGATCTACTCTATCATTTGAGTTTTTTGTCTTTGTTGAAGGTTCTCTTTAGGAATATTGGTTCAATCACTGGGTTAGTTTATGAATTCCTAATTTTCGTTCGATTTTTCCCAACATTTTCGATATTTGCCACCCCATGTTGAAGCCTTTCAGGATTTCTTCAAGTATGCTCGGAAATGATAAAACTCCACCTTAGCAGGCTCGGCCAACACTCGTAAGCACACAACTTCATGGTTTTCTTCCATTACTTATTGTCTTTTCATTTTTAAGTTATTTTCTATGAATGGCCAAGTTATTCTCTACCTAGTGAGGGTTAGAAAGTTTATCGTTCTTGTTTACAGAATCTGCATAACCACTCATGGTCGGAGTGTTGGGTCTTCGCATGTAACATCTAGGTAAGATCTCTTTGATAGGGTTATTTCATATATTTTTTTCTTAAATGTGAATCGATTCATGAGTAACATTAGATCCCCCCCACCTATTGCAAGTTTTGGGGTTCTTCAGCACTAATATATTAGCTATGGACGCGAGTTCTTTATTCAAGGTTTTTTCGTTTGTTAAAAATATTTCGAGGCTCAACCTATTTGTACAGTTCAAATCTATGTACATATTAAATGTGACCGAAATGGGAAATTTGGTCTCTGGACTTAGTTCTAATTCCTTTGAGAAATTTCCCTTCAATTTAACTATTAAATCTACCTCTCAAATGGCTTCCTTCCTTAACAGTAGCCAAGGCAATGCATTATAATTTCGGGGAACTTTTTAGATGTATTAACTGAATATTTTAAACTGTATTTTCTAGTTTTCATGTTCTGTTCTCCATACTTTTTCTCGTTGCAATACTATGTATTTTCGTAATCTGGTTTTTCCTACTTTTTGTTAACAGTTATGGAAATTTTCCTCTTGAAAATAAGATGTATTTGATGTGTATAATCTCCAAATTTAACATATGTACTTTTTCTTTTATGTCTGGTTTCACAGACTCACTTTTGCTATTTAATTTCAGAATTTCTAGTTTCTATGCAAATGTACAATGTAAACCCCTGGTTGGCTCTAATGTCCAGTCCAGTTTCCTCTTGTCAAGCTGCTCAGGGAACATGGACCCCAGACCTATTCCCTCGGAACTAGGTGCTAAACCGTTGGCCCTTTTCTTACATTGTTACTAGAGTTTCTTTAAATGCATGGGACTCTTTTTGGTCTATATTTCTATTAGCATTGTATATGTTTTACAGTAAATGAATCTCTCATAATTTAATAGATAATGAAAATTTATCAGATAATTTATTTGTTACTTTAATATAGTGCCTAGTTATTCATACTAGTCCTAGGTGATGACGGGCTATAGAGAATGTACATAAATCCCTTATTTAGTATTCTATTCTACTCTACCAACATAGCAGAGGGTAAATGCCTGCATTATTCATTCCAGTAAAATAGTAGAAACTCAAACATGATTTTGTTTTTGCATAAACATTTCCATCTATTAAATAATATCAACCTATAAAAAAAATACTTAAAATTACTTATCTCGGTGCAATCTTCAATTAAAATGATGGTCCTTCAAACCTTGAGCGAGGAAATCACATCCTCTGCTCCCCTCGTGCTCCTCACCAGGGCCTTAGGTAATTTTGACTCAGACAGTACAAGATAGACCCAAGGATCTAAATCCAGTCTATACTTCTTTGGATTTTTTCCGTGAGCTCCACTAGTTTCCTTACCATTTCTGGACAACTCATACCATATTTTAAGAAATTGTTCAATTTCATATTTTGTTATGTACATAGAGATTAAGTGTACCAATATCCATTTATATGTATTTTCATTATGTTTTTATTGTTTGTAATTACAATTTAATATTAATCAAAATTCTCTACTTGGATAGCAACTTGTATATCATATGATTATATTAAAATTAAATACTAGGTCAAGAATAACTATAACCTATTTATCATATATATTTGAATTTTAACTTACTTAATAATTAATCGGTTTTTGGAGGTATTCCTGAGAAGTATTCACAATCCAAAACACTATCAAGATGATTCAAAACGTATAATACATTTTTTTTTTAAAATGATACAAGTTCCATTATCTAAGTGGCAGAAAATCACTTAAAATACACCACAACAACAAAAAAATTAATGTAAATTCCAATAACTAAATTGTAGAGTTATTCTTTATTACAAGAAGTACATTAAAAAAAAACCAGTTTATTACAGTTCCTGCAATTTGTTCATCTGAACGGAAGGAGATCATATATGAAAATATGAGAAAGAACAAAGAACTCTGTTAAAGTTAAAATTGGTTTATCTAAACGTCTTGGCTTTTAATTTAAATTAGAGAGTAAGAATATACATATATAGTAGGTTTAATTTAAATCTAAATACTGTAATATAATTAATTGTTTTTATAGCTTTCTTATTTTCCAAAGGATAGACTTTTTTTTGAAAATTTTGTTAGAATAAATTATTTTTAAATAAATTAAATCAAAATAAATATATTTCTACAGGTTTGTTTTATAATTATAATTATTATTTTTATAAAAATGGATTAACGGTTCAAGACTCAAATGTATTAGGCAAGAGTGAAAGTGTAGCTCTTTACTAACTTTCAATGAAACTAAAAGGTATTTAACAGGAGTGAATCATACAATTTACAAACCACCTCTAACTATCACTAGGAAATTACAAGTGCACTTATACACCATCACTAAGTAATTATAGGTGGTGTGGTTTTACTTGGATACAATAATGAGTCAACCCACATTAATGTTTATCCCCATTATTCATCACACAATTAAACTATAATAAACTTTCCCACTCCCTAAATTTTTTTCTACTATCTAGTTATCTTACTATGCTACTATTTTTTATATTAATATAATTATATACTTAAAAAGAAAAAATTCCTATTATATCTATTCAAAACAAAAGCATATCAACCTTTGTAATAAGAAAAAATTTCCAGTGAAAATGTTTTAGTTAAACAATTAATGCAATTTACAACTGAAAATATCTTCCCAAATGTTTAGTTAAACAATTAATGAAATCTAGGAATGACAATCTCTTCCCAAAACTTGATTCTTATTGTCAACTAACATTTAAGTATTGAATTAGTGGTTTCTCTACCATCTTTCACATTTATTTAAATATTTGAAACATTGTTTTGTAATAATAAATAATTACGATGTTCACATAGTTTTTTTTGGATATATCGCGATTGGGTGCTCTGTTAACGCAGTAATTGATATGAAATGATTAGCTTAATTCCCCAAGGTTTAATTCCCCAAAATGTAGTCTCACTAATATTTAAAAATAATAATAAATATTTTTCATTTTTTCATTTTTATTTGACTACTTTATTTGTCCTTCAAACTATTTAAATTGAATAAAAATAAAAAATATACACTATATATTATACATTTTATTTTTATTTTACTACCACAAAAATTATTAATAATTTTATTATTAATATAAACATGACAATTTTAAATGTAATATGTACATAAAATGGCATTAAAAGATAAAAAAATTAAAATGCAATATATCTCATTTATTATCTGATTTATTTTTATATTTATTTTGATAGGCCTTCTTCTTTGAATCAATTTACTTCCCAACTTCACCAACATTCTTTTCTCTTGTTTGACATCTCGCACATACACCTCGCATAAAAATTATCGACACGTTTAAACAATTTTTATGCATGTTTTAGGATTAGGTCAAAAATGCTTGTAAAAAGCCTCACAAAACAGCACATGACCAACAAATTGAAGTTCGACCAATAGATCTCTGCTTTCTTGTTTCCCATCCTTGCTCCTGTCTACGGTGTAACTTTCATCAGCAACTTTATATTATGTATTCATTATTTTCCACTTTGTTTTTGTTTTAGCAACCCCCATTGCCACAGGTTCTATTCAACATCTCACATACCGAGCCCTCTGAGACTAGGGAAGGATCCCGTTTGCCACCATTTGTATTTAACATCTCACAGACAACTGCTCGGAGACCATGGCAGGCGTCTGTGTTCAATATAGAAGATAAAGCCCTTCAGGTAGATATTCATTTCATTTCATCTATTCAGCATTGACTTTTGATTTTTTGTTTTGATTGCGGTTATGAACTTTGTATCTAAATATTTTCCCACTCTAACAATTTTCGGATAATTAGTTTTCTCATTTTTAAATGCATGCACTGCAATATCAATTCCTACGGGAAAACATGAGTACTTTCTGAAGATTCCTTTTGTATTAGTTTCCACGTTCCTACAAGTGAATATGGTGTCGTTCGTATCCACAATTCTTTCCTAAAGGAGGTGTTATAAAATCCTATGTGCTATATGCCCCTCCCTACTTGCTCGTACCACTTGTACTTTCCAACCAGGTATTTTAATTTGAAGGCACCCCACTCACTTCGTGCCTTGTCTTTAATCGATTAAGAATGCCAGCCAAATTCCAATTTCTTTCTTGATTGAGAGAGGATGTTATTGAGGGATTGAGTGAGAAATTGTGTCGAGCACTAAGTGTCACAGATTCATTCATCCATTGAAGCCCTGCCCTCAAACAGGTGGCACTCGCCAAGTAAATAATTGTATGTTTTTATAAAAAACCCAAAATCGAGGCTGGTAGGAGGTAAAATCAAGAGCTCTAGGGGGACTAACAAATTGGATTGGGACCAGAGGGCTTGTAGAATAATTTTTTAGGAGTTGGAGGCGTATTGATCCATTGGGTTTGAGAACTATAATTTGTCATTGGGAAACTTAATTATTAAATACACGAGATAGTTCCTTAATGAGTGGCTCTCTTGCCCCACCCAATACAATATCTAAGTGTTGAACCAGGGTTTCAAATCATGGCTAGTATATCACACCACTTGATAAAGGAGTCAAGTTATAAGTAATCATGCAAGAGAACGTAAGATGAACAAACATCAAGCCCACTTGTAAGTTCAGTAGTGGATGGTCTGGAAAATACCACCATGCTCATGTGAATTCATTCCGCTACCCATTTCAGTAATTGTCATGTTTTAAGAGATCTCGTCATCTTCTTTCAGCCTGGGACTTCGCATATGGAGTTGTCTAAATTTTTTCCGCAAAACCCCACACTCATATTTCTTATCCTCATGTCCAATAATTGGCCTTTATTCCCTCTTTTTTAAGTTATAGAGATCAAGTTACAATTTCATTAGGTTCTATATTAGGGTATCTGAATTTGCAGTGCCATAAATATCATCTGAACAACTCTGGAAAATATCCATGGAGCTTGATTCAATCTCGTCATCAGACCCAGCTTCTCGGCATTTCTTTTTGGCTGGTTGACGATCCATACCTTCATAAGAAAAGATGATCGTACACTTAGGCCAAATAATTTTAGCACATAAAGGCACAACCCCACATCTATAAATTAAGTTCATGTTATATTTAGACCAAAAATATCAATGCCTAAATTTATTTGATTTTTATCTAAAATACTTCATTGATATTAATCTTCCAATTAGGAATACATAAATAGCAACACTACTTGAGATAAGACCAGAATGTGTACCTTGAAAATTATCCTTTAGAAAATTATAATCCCTTGGGCTAATATACTTTTCCCAGGGCTCTGATTGAGAACAGCCGCAAGTAGCCTTCTTCATTGAATGTGTATTAGAGTCAAGAAATATGTTGCGTTGGCATTTTTTTGAACTACTGGTCCATGGACAATTTTAAAGGGAGAGTATCGGTTGTGTCATATCTCCTTAGCTGAAATAAATACTTCTTAGATACTAATCTGCCAACTAGGAATAGAAAAATAGCATCACTACCTGAGATAAGACTAGAATGTGTACCTTGAAAATTATCCTTAAGAAAATTGCAATCCCTTAGACTAATATAATTTACCCAGGGCTCTGATTGGGAACAAATACAAGTAGCCTTCTTCATTGAATGGGTATTACAGTCAACCAATATGTTGCATCAGCAAGTTTTTAAACTGTTGGTCCATAGAAAATTTTTAATGGATCGACTCGGTTGTGTCATCTCTCCTTAATTGAAATAAGTCTAGGTGTCAAGTTATTCCAAAAAAAACTAGAACCAAAATAATTGGCTCAATTTGTGTTATTTTTAAACTCACATTATCCAAACTAATCATAATGATCAAAGTCTGGACTCTGAATGAGGTCCCATAGCTTCAATACTGAAGCTCTTTAATCCAATCATATCGGCAAACTCTATCCATAACACATAATTTGGCCAAGTCACTAAACCCAAATGAGAACTAAACACCAAATATGAAAGGAAGTAGTTAGACCATCATGAACACAAACACAATAAAGTCCACACACAACATCCACAACAAATATGGTTCAAACTGATTAGAAAGGTATGAAATAGAACTCTGTAATGAGAAAATAACAATGATTTTGATTAAAATTAAACAATTTTACATAGAAAAGTTTTAGAATCACCCAACATTAGAAAAATTCATATTATCGTAAAGCTTGTAAATGAAGATATGTACAACAAGGTCTCTTATGATCGACACTATCCATAAATATCCCGTAGGATTTTGTTTTACATATTATGGTTTTTGATAGGAAAGTCTCAAGATAGCTATATAGGAACTCAAAAATGTATAATCAGAATTCTTTGTTTTTACTCTTGCCATGCTAAATTCAACTAATTCAACTCTTAGGGGGAAAACCTCTTCCTTTTTTTCATAATTAAAAGCTGGAATGATATTTTAATTCGGAGTTGAGCTAGTGGTAATGGACACAAGGGCAGTGAAGATTCCTTTTGTATTAGTTTTGAATCAGTCTGCTCTTCTGAGTTTTCTGAATTTTTTCCCCAAAACCCCACACTCATTTTTCTTATTCTCAGGTCCAATCATTGGCCTTTCTTCTCTCTTTTTTAAGTTCTAGAAATCGGGCTGCAATTTCAGTAGGTTCTCTATCAGGGTATCCGAATTTGAGTGCCATAAATATGACCTGAACTACTATGACAAAATCCATGGAGCTTGATTCAATCCCATCGTCCGACCCAGCTGCTCAGTATTTGAATTTGGATGGAGCTCAAACAATATATATTTTATTAGACTTGTTTGCACTAACACCAGAAATAATATTTTGAGAGTTATTGTATGACATTCCAGAAAATTCATTTTGATGGTAAAATTTATTTAGTAATATAATGGAGGCTATGAAGAGATACTTTTTCCGAACATGAGGTACAATTTGCCTCTGAAAACAAAAATTTTATGAGCCCAATTAAAAAGTAGAATAAATTTTTGTTGTTCATGGATGTACAAGACATTAGAAAAAGACCTATATTGATTGGTAAAAAACAGAAGCTAGAGAACAACTTCCAATCTCTTCTTACATAGATGGATAGTGCACATGTAACCATTTTAGATATATTGTTGATTACAAATGCATTTTCATTATGAAAAAATATATTTCATTCAAGATGAAAAATTTTTCATGTTGCTAGTAAATTACTGAGCAACAAAAATTTCCAGTTTCTTATTTGGGATGAGCTACAAATATGTTGGTGTATTGTTACAAAAGTGGAGGTAGGTCGACCTTGATCTAATTTTTCATGTTGCCATTTTTTACTTGGTAGCAAAATTTTCTAGTATTTCCTATGTAGAATGAGCCATAAATATGTAGGCATGTTGCTAACCATGTTCAAGGTTTTCATTCCAAGGTAAGGTCTTCTACATATAAACTTTCTATCTCTTTATAATGGTATTTGGTGATATGAATTGCTCTCTTCTTCCGTATAAGATTGAAATATTCCTTTGTTACCCTATTATCCTCTGACTCATGTTGAACTTCAACCTATCCCTTGTTGAATTTGGTTCATTAAGAAAAACCTACTATGGTTCTTGAACTATCTTTAGACAAAAAATACTAATTTCATCTTCAATATGATATATTTATCCACTAATATACCTGACTATTTTCTTTGGGTCTTCTTCTACATGTCCAAATCTATTATTCATCATATAGAATTATTCTGTGAATTATTTATTTTACATCAACTTATATTTAATATTTTTCATATATTTGAAAAGATTAAGTTGTGAGTCCTTACGCATAAACTTACCTTTCATTTTTTCTACCGTTCTATTCCAATTTTAAATATTTTTTTTTCCTAACTCTTCAACATTCAAAATGGCTCCATATATTGGCACTTCCATCTTTCTTGTAGAACTTGCTCCCATGACTACTCTAATTAGTATTTCTTCAAAACTTTCTTCTTTAGACTCTACTTCTTTAGCTTCCTCCCTTTCCTAAGGTTCTCTCTCTTAATAACTGACATTTCAATGTCAACATCTCTTCTCTATCTAGTCTCCATAGCTTCCACATGCACTTGAAGATTCCTCATTTCTTCAAGTAGGATTGCATTGAAATTTGATGTTCCTCGAATTTCTCCCTTTCCTTTGGTTCTAAATGCCATTTTCGAACTTCTTCACAATATTGCTATGATATTGTATTTTTTATTGCTGAGATTTGATACCAAAATCAACGAAAATCCGATTTGAACTCAAACCAATTTGAATTACATTCCTTAATTCTTTCACCATTATGAACCTACGAAAATGTTAGATTACATTTATATTCATTTGCAACTTTTTTCTTTTATGTTTTCCTTTTTCCGTTAATTTAGAGAATATGGATTGTGCGATTGTTGATTAACCAAAAAAAAAAAATCCTATCATTGGATGAAATCTAGAATTACATAGGATGCGTAATCTAGAAAGTCTTTTGATATATGAATTTAGAAAATCCCAAATTTGGATGTTGGGAACTTAAAAAATATTGATCTTGATAACTTTAATAAAAAATAGAAAATGGGTTTAGAAGCTTGAGATCTTCCTTTTGTCAATGATGAGAAAAAATTGAGGGACAATTGATAATGACGCTTGTCATATATTTTTTGAAAACTAAAGGGCAGAACAGATACTTCAATCCAGGACAACATCTAATTCTACAATTCCAAGTATATAATATTCCACGATCCCTATTTAAGATTTGGATAAATTCTTCAATTCGTAGCAGCATCAAAGCCTTACAGATTCAGTAACAATATTATTTTGTTCTTATAAGGCATTCAATAAACATTACATACAAACCAAAAGAACAAAAATAATTGGCTAAATTCGTTCTATTTTATATTTCGACCAAATAGATCCATGCCTAAATTTATTTTAATTTTATCCAAAATACTTCATAGATACTAATCTACCAATTAGGAATAAAGAAATAGAAGCACTACCTGAGATAAGACCAGGATGTGTACCTTCAAAATTCTCCTAAAGTAAATTGCAATCCCTTGGAATAATATAATTTTCCCAGGGCTCTGATTGGGATCAACTGCAAGTAGCCTTCTTCATTGAATGGGTATTAAAGTGAACCAATATGCTGCATTGGCATGTTTTTAAATTGTTGGTCCGCGGAAAATTTTAAATGGAGAATTTTTCATGTTGTTAGTTTTTACTTAGTAGCAAAATTTTCCAGTATTTGCCATGTAGAATGAGCCATAAATATGTAGGCATGTTGGTATCCATGTTTGAGTTTTTCATTCCAATGTAAGGTCTTCTACATATAAAATTTCTATCTCTTGCTAATAGTATTTGGTGATATGAATTTCTCCCTTCTTCCATATAATTTTGAAATGTTCCTTTCTTACCCCGTTACCCTCTTCCTCATGGTGAACTTCAACCTCTCCCTTGTTGACCTTGGTTCCTTTAGAGAAACCTAGTATGGTTCTTGAACTATCTTTAGAGAAAAAATACTAATTTAATATTTAATATGATGTATTTATCCATTAATATACCTAACTATTTTCTTTGGGTCTTCTTTTACATGTCCAAATCTATCATTCATCATATAGAATTATTTCTTGTATTATTTATTTTACATCAACTTATATTTAATATTTTTCATATATTTAAAAATATAAAGTTGTGAGTCCTTACACATAAACTTACCTTTCAATTTTTCTACCCTTCTATCCAAATTTTAAATCATTGTTTTGCCTAACTCTTCAACATTAAAAATGGCTCCATTGATTGGCACTTCAATCTTTCTTCTAGAACTTGCTCCCATCACTACTCTCATTAGTCTTCCTTCAACATTTTCTTCTTTAGACTCTGCTTCTTTAGCTTCCTCCTTTTACTGAGGTTCTCTCTCTTCAAAACTGACATTTCAATGCCAACATCTCTTCTCGACCTAGTCTCCATAGCTTCCACACGCACTTGAATATTCCTCATTTCTTCAGGTAGGATTGCATTAACAACTGAATTTCTCCCTTTCCTCTCGTTCTAAATGCCATTTTTGAACTTCTTCACAATTTTTCTGGGATATTTTAATTTTTCTTGAAATGCTTATTTCTTACCCTATTATCCTCTTCCTCATGGTGAACTTCAACCTCTCCCTTGTTGACCTTGGTTCCTTAAGAGAAACCTGGTATGGATCTTGAACTATCTTTAGAGAAAAAAAATACTAATTTAATATTTAATATGATATATTTATCCGTTAATATACCTAACTATTTTCTTCGGGTCTTCTTCTACATGTCCAACTCTATTATTGATCATATAGAATTCTTCTATGTATTATTTATTGATCAACATTCAAAAAGGAACCATACGTTGGCACTTCCATCTTTCGTCTAGAACATTCTCCCATGACTACTCTAATTAGTCTTTCTTCAACATTTTTTTCTTTATACTTTGGTTCTTTAGCTTCCTCCTTTTCCTAAGGTTCTCTCTCTTCATAACTGACATTTCAATGTCAACATCTCTTCTCTATGAGGTCTCCATAACTTTCAGAGGCACTTGAAGGTTCCTCATTTCTTCAAGTAGGATTGCATTAAAAACTGGTCTTCCTTGAATTTCTCGCTTTCCTATGGTTCTAAATGCCATTTTTTTAATTCTTCACAATTTTTTTGGGATATTGTATTTTTTCTTACTGAGATTTGATACCAAAATTGATGAAAATCCGATTTGAACTCAAACCAATTTGAATTCCATTCACTAATTCTTTCCCCATTATGCAACCTGCAAATATGTTAGATTACATATTTATTCATTTGTACCTTTTTTATTTTATGTTTTCCTTTTTTCATTAATTTAGAGAATATGGATGGCGGGATTTTTGATTAACCAAAAAAAATCCTATCATTGGATGAAATCTAGAATTCCATAGGATGTGTAATCTAGCAGCCCTTTTTATATATGAAATGGGAAAACCCCAGATTTGGATGTTGGAAACATAAAAAATATTGATGTTGATAACTTTACTAAAAAATAGAAAATGGGGCTATAAGGTTGAGATCTTCCTTTTGTAAATGACTAGAAAACAATTGAGGGACAATTGATAATGATGCTTATTATACATTTTTTGAAAATTTAACGGTGGAAAAAATAATTCAATCCAAGACAACATCTAGTTCTACAATTCCAAGAATCCAATCTTCCACGATCCCTATTTAAGAGTTGGATAAATTCTTGAATTCGCAGCAGCATCATAGCCCTACATTTTTAGTAACAACATTATTTTGCGCTTACAAGACATTCAACATAAATTACATACAACCAAAATAACAAATGATATTAAAAAATATAGGGTTGTTGGTGACAAGAAAGTGCCTAAAATGAATTTAGTTTAACGTTTGAAATAGAAGATTTTGTTGTTCGTGAAAAATTTATTCCTTTGTTCTATCTAAGGTTGACTACATACTAGCTAATAATCTAAAGATGATGTACCTCAACCTAAGAGTAGGTTATTTGAAGAAGGTACAATTGAACCTGCTTTTAATCCCAACATAATGTCCCAATTCATTTTATATGGACAACATTTTAATCACTAGCCACCATGATATCATTGACTAGAATTGCATAGTTTCCTCATGACTATTATTGAGTTTGGATATACCTCTTTACAAAATAAATCTGCCAATGACAAACCCAAATTGAAAACTAACTCGGAAGGAATTCCTTCATTATGATTCCTATGTTTAATATTTAAGTTATTTTTTACAATAAATATTAGATACCTAAGCCAAATTTTCATGGACATTTAGTACTTTGTACTACCTCCAAAGTTTGAGCCTTCATAGTGTTCCTAGCTCAAGAAAATGACAATATTCTAAGGCAAGTCTTAGCCTTTTTTTTAACCTATAGCTTCTTCACATTCATATAAACAACATTCAAAATTATACAATGACTTTATGTCATGATATGTGATGAAAAATATCTTACACCACACAACTCCAATTTTTTTTCTTGCATATTTCCCATGACCTCAACTGAATTCTTTTGAAGAAATACGTCACATTTTAAATGCTAATGGATGAAGTTTTGAATAATATTGAATCTATTATATAGGGATTAAATAAGTGCTCTTTTGGAAGAGGAGAAGAGGGTAGTTGCATAGAATATTCATCAAATCATGATATTAATTATATTTTCAAGTCTAATTCATGCTTTGCTTCATATTATTTTATGCTTCAAGATCTCTTCCAATGCATTAAAATTAATTTCAGGTATTAACATTACAAAAATAAGTTTTTACATTGTTGACATCATGGAGCCAACCTTGACTGAGAATGCCATACCTCTATTTCTGAATGGTTCCACTGAGATTCAACCTCTACTCCAATTAATCGACATCAACTTCATTACCTCATCAAAAACTACACCCTCACACTTTCACGTCACTCTCTCTGATGGGACGCATCGAAATAGGACTCTGCTACCATTTTCATATAGCACACAGGTTGCATTTGAAGATATGAAAATTGGCTCAGTAGTTTTTCTTAAAACATTAGTTTTCACAGTGCTTCAAATTCTTCGTAAAATTAAATTATGAATTCAACCTGTTCCGTTTTTTGTATTTTCATTCTTCCTACATAAAAATGGATTCTGCATTAATTTTTTTTTCTTGTTCATTTGCACCAGTTCCATTCGAGTTCTTGAACTTGAGGTTGTGTGATGTAAAGAAGATTTGATAAAGGACTCATAAACACTATTACACGCAAAGGGAAGGGAATCCCAATCAAGCTCTCTATCAGCACAAGATATTTTTCCCTCTATAGTAACTCTGACGAATACAACCATAATTAAAATTATATCATTCAAGGCACTCAACCCCTACTGATAGTATTAATCAATCCAAGGTAGAGCATCGGCGGAAACAACCTTGAAAAATTACAGCATCGCAGGTGGCTTCGGAAAGGTCTTCAGCTTTGACCTTATTGATTATGATAGAGATGATATCCACCTTTTTTCATTTTCTGAATTTGTTGAATCCCTTTATAATATGGTCCAAGTTGGGAAAATATATATTCTTTCCAATGGAACAATTAAAAAAACAAACCCAAACTACAACCACCTAAACAACAAATGAAAAATTTACTTATTTGCTACATCGACTGTCAAAACATGTTTGGAAGATGATCCAATATTCCCTTATCAATGCTTTAATCTCAAAAAAAAACGTTTAAATGAAGTCAACAAGCCCAAATGCCATTGTAGATATTATTGGTGGTTTTATCTCCACCTCAGATTATTCAACAATTCGAAGAAGAGATGGAACTGAAACACTAAGAAAAGCACTCAAAGGACAATTTAAGTTCTAGCATTGACGTAGCAATATGGGGAGATCATTGTGACACTATTGGAAAGAACCTTGCTCAATTATCCTCTTCTAACAACCCGCCAATCCTTGGTATCAAGGGAGGTCATATAACTAAATTCAATGGAATTACCATAGGGAAAGTCTCCAATACCACTCTTTTCATAAATCCAAGAATTGAAGAAACTCAACAACTCCAGACTCGGTTCCGTGAAACAAGATACAACTCTTTGTCTCCATCTTTGAGTAGAAACTACAATGTTGCTTTCAAATGAGCTTTATCCCAAAAGACGATTCAAGAACTTACTTGCATGGAAGCCTCTCAGAAAGAAATATCGGTTTAGCTTCGTGCCATCGTGAATTATCTACACATTGACTATTTCTATTTTATTGAATTTCCATTAGATTTAAATGGAAAGAAATGCATGAAAAAATTAGTGCACCATTCTAACAATATTTGGCATTGTACACAATGTAATAGTAAGTTTTGAGAATGTGACTATCATTACAAACTTAAATTCAACTTGCATGACCACACCGGGCACATTCAAAATATCACATCTTTCAATCACGCAAGAAATGAGCTCATGGGAATCAGAGAAAAATACTTATTCATTCTCTCTATCGAACCAACTAATCTCCAATAAATTTGTGAATGTATATCAGTTCACCACTTCCTTCTAACACTTTCCATCAAAACAGAGTACTACAATGGTGTCAAGAATTTGCAAACAATACTGATAAATTCAAAAGAAATTCAATATGACTCTCCATGCAAAGAGGTCCTTAAAGACATTGAAGCATTGACCACTGCAAAGAGTCTGTTATTCGCCGCCTTTTATCTCCCTTCCTAGTTGCACGAACTGCTACTTTTATGTACATGAAATAAGATCTATATATAGATTGTTGTTCCATACCATTGTAAAATATAGCCATGATTTTTTGCTAGACACTTTCTTTTACAAGACTCTTTTTTCAATAATTGCAAAGATGTATATTTACCCCTTTACAATTCACATTATATACATACTGATGTTTGATGCTACAATAGTGTGTTTTTTGTATTGAAACTTATTTTAACATGTATATGTTTATAAATCAAATGTTTATCCATTTCCATTTTCTTTCTATCATTTTATGATATTCAATTACAAAGTTGATTTTTTTTTTTAAATGTAAGATATTTTCTATGCATTCATAACTCAATTTTGATTGACTCTATATTCCTCACGTCTCTCTGCTGACAGAAAATTATTTTTACTTTTTTAGATATGCCATCCAAAGATCAAAATGTGGATAAAAAAGCAGGGAGGTGCCTTCTTTATGCTCAATATAAAGATACAATAAATGCACATCGACAACTTCTTTATAAAAATCGCAAAAACACCTACTGCGTTTGCTACACCCCTTCTCTTCTCAAGTTCTCCCCCAAATATGCATACCATTTCACCCCACTTTCATCAAAACCAATATAACCCCCATTTACTGAATAACATCGTCGCTTTCGATAAAGGATAGATAAAATTTCTACAATGCATGTTTGCACACTATGCAAAAAATCATACCCAAGTATGAAAACAAAGGTTTCACATGGTAACCTTTGTTGCTTTCATTGTGCATCATCTAAATCTACTAATAGTTTCACTCATATGAATAACATGGACCTTGGCGAACAACCGTGTGTCCTTCAAAATTTCACACAAGTTGAGGAAATGTTCATCATACGTGTAAATCCCATTCTACAAGTAACCAATGCCTATGGTGGTAAATACAAATATAGCGGCCATACAATCAGCTTCCCTCAAGACATCACTACTATTTCCAAATACCTACCTCGAATGGTTTCTGAATTAGAAATCCTAATTGTGAAAAGGCACAATCTTCTAAAATAGGCTTATGAATTCTTCGTGTGAAAATCATGCGTAATTGCACCACTTGAATACAAACTCACTAATGATCCCTACTACAAAGATTTCAAGCTCAACCCAACTGCAATTTCTTCTCTACCAATTCAAACTATAGATATTTCTTCTCTTCTTCATGATGTAACCACATCCTCTTCTCTAGCCAATAAAACCATAGTCAAGTTTAGTTATGATCCTGATCCCATGCTAACTCTATTAGATATCTAACCTTCTTCATTTTTTCCAATTCTACCAAACTCGTGTAGTGAGCTTGATCAAATTCGGGGTTATTTGGTAATAATTTTATACATATTTTTTTATTATAAATGAATTTTCATTATGAAACGATATATTTCATTCAATATGACCAATTTTTCATGTTGCAAGTAAATTACTCAGCAGGAAAAATTTCCAGTTTCTTATTTTGGATGACCTACAAATATGTGGGCATATTATTACAAAGGTGGAGATAGGCTGACGTTGATCTAATTTTTCATGTTGCCAGTTTTTACTTCGTAGAAAAATTCTCCAGCATTTTCTATGTAGAATAAGCCATAAATATGTAGGCATGTTTGAAACCATGTTCAAGGTTTTCATTCCAAGGTAAGGTCTTCTACATATAAAATTGCTATCTCTTGCTAATGGTATTTGGTTGAATTGCTCCCTTCTTCCCTAGAATATTTAAATATTCCTTTTTTACCCTGTTATCCTCTACCTCATGATGAACTTCAACCTCTCCCTTGTTGACTTTGGTTCCTTAAGATCAACCTGGTATGGTTCTTGAACTATCTTTAGAGAAAAAATACTAATTACATCTTGAATATGATATATTTATCCATTAATATACCTGACTATTTTCTTCAGGTCTTCTTCTACATGTCCGACTCTATTATTCATCATATATAATTATTCCGTGTATTATTTATTTGACATCAAATTATATTTAATATTTTTCATCTATTTAAAAATATTAAGTTGTGAGTCCTTACAGATAAACTTACCTTTCAATTTTTCTACCATTCTATCCCAATTTTAAATCTTTTCTTTGCCTAACTCTTCAACATTCAAAATGGCTCCATACGTTGGCACTTCCATCTTTCGTCTAGAACTTTCTCCCATGACTACTCTAATAATTCTCTCTTCAACATTTATTCTTTAGACTCTGATTCTTTAGCTTCCTCCTTTTCTTGAGGTTCTCTTTCTTCATAACTGACATTTCAATGTCAACATCTCTTCTCTATGTAGTCTCCATAGCTTCCACATGCACTTGAATTTTCCTCATTTCTTCAAGTAGGATTGCATTAATACC
The DNA here is from genome assembly GCA_034641835.2 of Pinus albicaulis. Lineage (NCBI taxonomy): Eukaryota > Viridiplantae > Streptophyta > Pinopsida > Pinales > Pinaceae > Pinus > Pinus albicaulis. Next base: position 674,425,433 of record CM076581.1, read on the forward strand.
TGGTCTTCCTTGAATTTCTCCCTTTCCTCTGGTTCTAAATGCCATTATTGAAATTCTTCACAATCTAATTTTAACTCAAACCAATTTGAATTCCATTCACTAATTCTTTCCCCATTATGCAATCTGCAAATATTTTAGATTACATATTTATTCATTTGCACCTTTTTTCTTTTATGTTTACCTTTTTCCTTTAATTTAGATAATATGGATGGTGGGATTGTTAATTAACCAAAACAAAAACCTATAATTGGATGAAATCTATAATTCCATAGGATGCGTAATATAGCAACTCTTTTGATATATGAGTTGGGAAAATCCTAGACTTGGATGTTGGAAACTTAAAAAAATATTGATGTTGATAAATTTAATAAAAAATAGAAAATGGGGTTAGAAGGTTGAGATCTTCGTTTTGGCAATGACCAGAAAAAAATTGAGGGGCAATTGATAATGATGCTTGTTATACAATTTTTGAAAATAAAATGGTGGAACAAATACTTCAATCCATGACAACATCCAATTATACAATTCCAAGATTACAATCTTCCATGATCCCAATTCAAGAGTTGGATAAATTCTTAAATTCGTAGAAGTATCAAACCCCTCAGATTCAGTAACAATATTATTTTGTTCTTACAAGACATTCAACAAAGATTACGTAAAATGGAAAAAAAAAAAATAATTGTCTCAATTCGTGCTATTTTATATTTAGACCAAACAGAGCCATGCCTAAATTTATTTTATTTTTATCCAAAATACTTCATGGATACTAATCTTCCAATTAGGAATAAACAAATAGAAGCACTACCTGAGATAAGACCAGAATGTGTACCTTAAAAATTATCCTGAAGAAAATTGTAATCCCTTAGAATAATATAATTTTCCCAGGGCTCTGATTTGGAGCAACTGTAAGTAGCCTTCTTCATTGAATGGGTATTACACTCAACCAATATGTTGCATTGGAAATTTTCTAAACTGCAGCTCCATGGAAAATTGTAAATTGAGAGTTTTTCATGTTTCCAGTTTCTACATGGTAGCAAAATTTTCCAGTATTTCCTATGTATAATGAGCCATAAATATGTAGGCATGTTGGTAACCTTGTTCGAGTATTTCATTCCATGGTAATGTATTCTACATATAAAATTTCTATCTCTTTCTAATGGTATTTGGTGATATGAATTGCTCCCTTATTTTGTATAAGATTGAAATATTCCTTTCTTACCATGTTATCATTTACCTCATGTTGAACTTCAACCCCTCCCTTGTTGACTTTCATTCCTTAAAAGAAACCTAGTATGGTTCTTGAACTATATTTAGAGAAAAAATACTAATTTCATCTTGAATATGATATATTTATCCATTAATATACGTGAATATCTTCTTCGGGTCTTCTTCTAGATGTCCAACTCTATTATTCATCATATAGAATTCTTCTGTGTATTATTTATTTGACATCAAATCCTATTTAATATTTTTCATATATTGAAAAAGAATAAGTTTTGAATCCTTATGAATAAAATTACCTTTTCAATCTAACTACCATTCTATCCCAATTTTAAATATTTTCTTTTCTTAACTCTTCAACAGTCAAAATGGCTCCATATATTGGCACTTCCATGTTTTGTCTAGAACTTTCTCCCATGACTACTCTAATTATTCTTTCTTCAACATTTTTTTTCTTTAGACTCTGCTTCTTTATTCCTGAGGATCTCTCTCTTCATATCTAACATTTCAATGTCAACATCTCTTCTCTATGAGGTATCCATAGCTTCCACATTCACTTGAATATTCCTCAATTATTCAAGTAGGATTTCATTAGCAAATGGTATTCCGTGAATTTCTCCCTTTCCTCTAGTTCTAAATAACATTTTTGAACTTCTTCACAATTTTCCTAGGATATTGTATTTTTTATTGTTTAGATTTGATACCAAAATTAATGACAATCCTATTTGAACTCAAACCAATTTGAATTCCAGTAAATAATTCTTTCCCCGTTATGCAACTTTCAAATATGTTAGATTACATATTTATTCATTTTCACCTTTTTTTTTCTTTTATGTTTTCCTTTTTCCATTAATTTAGAGAATATGGATGGTGGGATTGTTGATTAACCAAAAAAAATCCTATCATTGGATGAAATCTATAATTCCATAGGATGCGTAATATAACAACTCTTTTGATATATGAATTGGGAAAATCCCAGATTTGGATGTTGGAAACTTAAAAAATATTGATGTTGATAACATTACTAAAAACTAGAAAATTGGTATAGAAGGTTGAGATCCTCCTTTTGTTAATGACTAGAAAAAAATTTAGGGGAAATTAATAATGATGCTTGTTATACAATTTTTTATAATTAAAGGGTGAAACAAATAGTTCAATGGACAGGAAAACATCTAATTCTACAATTCCAAGTATCCAATCTTCCACCATCCCTATTTAAGATTTGGATAATTTTTTTAATTCATAGCAACATCAAAGCCCTAGAGATTTCATAACAACATTGTTTTGTGCTTATAAGAAAATCAACAAAAATTACATACACCCAAAAGAGCAATTTTTATTAAAAAAGATAGGGTTATTGGTGACAAGAAAGTGACTAAAATTCATTTATTTTAATGTTCGAAGCAGAAGAGTTCGATGTTCATGACAAATTTATTCGTCTATTCTATCTAAGGCTCAGTACATACTGGATGATAATCTAAAGATGATACACCCAAACCTGAGAGAGTTATTTGAAGAAGGTACAATTGAATCTTCTTAGCATCCTAAAATAATGTCCCAATTCATTTTTTATGGACACCATTTTAATCACCAACTACCATGATATCATTGACTAGAAGTCGATAGTTTCCTGATGACTATTCTGGACTCTACATATACCTCTCTCCAATATAAATCTTCCAATGACAAAACCAAACTCCAAACTGACTAGGAAGGCATGCCTTAATTATGATTGCTATGTTTAATATTGAAGGTATGTTTTACAATAAATATTAGAGACCTAAGCCAAATTTTCATGGATGTTTAGTACTTTGTACTACCTCCAAAATTTGAGCCTTCATAGTGTTCCTAGCTCAAGATAATGACAATATTCTAAGGAATTTTTTAGCCCTTTTTTTTAAGCTATCGCTTCTTCACATTCATAATCACAACATTCAAAATCATATAATGAATTTGTGTTATTGTATGTGATGCAAATTATCTTACACAACACAAATCCAATTTTTTTTGCTTGCAGACTTCCCATGACCTAAACTGAATTCTTTTGAATAAATACCTAACATTTTAAATGCTAATGGAGGGAGTGTTGACTATGATTGGATCTATCAGATAAGGATTAAATAAGTACTATTGCAGAATAGCAGAAAAGTGTACTTACATAGCATATTCAACAAATCATGATATAAATTGTATTTTCAAATCTAATTCATGCTTCGCATAATATTACTTTATGCTTCAAAATCTCTTCGAATGCATTAAAATTAATTACAGGTATTGCCGTTACAAAATGAAGATTGTTCTTTGCTGATATCATGGAACCAACCTTAACTGAGAATGTCATCCCTCTATTGCTCAATGGTTCCACAGAGATTCAACCTCTACTCCAAATAATCGACATCAACTCCGTTACCTCTTCAAAAAATACATCCTCAAATTTCCACATCACTCTCTCTTATGGGACGCATCAACATAGGACTTTGCTACCATTTTCATATAACACACAGGTTGCATCTAAAGACATCCAAATTTGCTCAGTAATTTTGCTTAAAAAAACAGCTTCCACGGTGCTTCATATCTCTTTGTAAGATTAAATTATGAATTAAGCTTATTCCATTTTTTTATATTTGCATTCTTCCTACATAAAAAAGGATTCTACATTAATTTTTGTTTTCCCATTCATTTACACTAGTTCCATTCGAGTTCTTGAACTTGAGTTTTTGCGATGTAAAGCAGCTTTTCTTAAGGACTCATCAACACTATTACATGCAAAGGCAGGGGATTCCAAATCAAGCTCTTCATGAGCATAAAACATTTTTCCCTCTATAGTAACTTCGACGAATGAAACCACAACTAAAACTCTATCATTCAAGGCACTCAACCCCTACTGAAAGTATTGGTCAATCCAAGGTAGAGCATTGATGCAGACAACCTTGAAAAATTATAGCACTGTGCGTGGCTCTCGAAATGTCTTCAACTTTGACCTTGTTGATCATGATAGAGATGAGATCCCCCTTTGTGCATTTGGTGAGTTGGCCGAATCCCTTTATAATCTAGTCCAAGTTGGGAAACTATATATTTTTTTGAATGGAAAAATTAAAAAAACAAAACCAGACTACAACCTCCTGAACAAAAAAAGGGAAATTTTCTTATTTGTTGCATCGATTGTCAAACCATGTTTGTAAGATGATCCAACTTTCCCTTATCAATGCTTTCATTTCAAAACAATGGCTGAAATCAAGTCAGCAAGTACAAATACTATTGTAGAGGTTATTTGTATTGTTAGCTCTGCCTGACCTTCTTCAACAATTCAAAGAAGAGAAGGAACCGAAGCACTAAGAAAAACACTTTCCTTAAAGGAAAAGTCGGGTTTTAGCATTGACATAACAATATGGGGAGATCATTGTGACTCTATCAAAAATAACCTTGTTGAATTATGCTCTTCTGACAAGTCACCAATCCTTGGTATCAAGGGAGGTCATATAACTAAATTTAATGGAATTACCATAGAGATAGTCTCCACTAATACTCTTGTCATAAATCCAAGCATTGAAGAAACTCAACAACTCCATACTTGGTTCTGTGAAAAAGGATACAACTCTTCGTCTCCATATTTGAGTAGAAACTACAATGTTTCTTCTAAATGACCTTTATCACAGGAGGTGATTCAAGAAATTACTTGCATGGAAGCCTCTGAGAAAGAAATATGGGTTTCACTTCGTACCACTGTGACTTCTGTAGACATGGAAAATTTCTATTTTCTTGCATGTCCATTAGATTTAAATGGAAATCATTGCATGAAATAAGTATTGCACTATTATAACAATCTTCAGCATTGTACAAAGTGTAGCAGTGAGTTCCCAAAATGTGACTATCGTTACAAACTTAAATTCGAATTGCATGACCACACCGGGCACATTAAAAATTTCATATCTTTCAACAATGTGGGAAATGAGAAAATTTCATAGCTTTCATGCATATATATATATATATATGTGTGTGTGTGTATGTGTGTATGTATGTATGTATGTATATATATATATATATATATATATATATATATATATATATATATATATATATATATATCCCTGAAGCAGTTCTCTTTGTCCTTTTTAGCTTTCTGCTGAACCACTCCAACAAACAATTTATATCCTATTTCTAACCTATATCCTACTTGGATTAATCTCCTCGTAGGGAGAAACCAATTTGCTATTTTATTTCTAATTTATTTAACAAATCAAAACAAACTAACTCCTCTCGTTTAAAACTAAGTAAAATATTAATAACCAATGTTTCTCCACCTCTTGTTGGACACAACATGTGAACACAAAATCACATTGCTAGCTAAATCTGGATGCTACTAAATCAAACTTCCAGGGAAGAAAAGCTTGATCCATCTATGTTTCAGGATCTACATTAAACTTTTGTAACTTTGCTACTATCATCCAACTGGAATCTTCCACAGGATGTCCTTTCCATTTGACTAGACACTGATAACAGGTTTTCCCTCTCGTCTTCTTTGCTGCTCTTTTCTCCATAATGGTTTCCACTTCTTTCTTTCCTTTATTTGGCATCTGTTCCTTCGAATTCAAATTCTGGTCCTCCTCTTCTATAGATTCTTCTTGTATTTCTTCCTATGTTCCTTTTTATGGCTACAAATATGCAATATTAAAGATTTGTGATATTCCAATTCCTACTGGTAATTCAATCTCATATGCATTTGAGGAAAAATTCCTCAAAATTCTAAATGGCCCTATCTTTTTCATTTTTAGTTTGTTATAAGTCCCGAATGGAAACCTTTCCTTCCTTAGATAAACCATGACTAAATCATCTACTTGAAACTGCTTTTCTATCCTCTTCATATCATCTCTTTGTTTATACTTTTGGGTGTTTTTCTGTAAGCTCTATTTGACATCTTCGTGCAAATTTTGTATCTATTCTGCAAATTATTTAGATTTTGTGCTCCTTTTATCTTGTTTGCTCAAATGTCTAAGTTCATACACCCCTCTTGGATGCATCCCAAAAACAATCTGAAATGGACTCATTCCAGTACTCTAATTAGGAGTATCATTATAGGAAAATTCAGCTTGAGAAAGTTCTAAGTCCCATCGCTTTGGATTTTTGTAAACCAAACTCCTTAATATATTTCCAAGGCTTCTGTTCACCGCTTCAGTTTTTCCATATGTATCCCGATGATAGTCTTAACTAAAATTGAGGTTTGTACCCAGATTCTTCCATAGATTCCTCTAGAAGTGTCCTACGAACTTTGTATCCCAGTCTGAAACAATACTCACAGCTAATCCTTGCAATATTATAACTACAGAGAAAAACAAATTAGCAATGTGAGTTGCATCACTATTTTTCTTACAAGTAATAAAATGTGTCATTTTAAAAAATATATCTACAACAACATAGATAGAATCATGTCTGCTTTGAGTCTTTGGCAAACCCAAAACAAAATCCATGCTGACAGCATCCCAAGGTCTATTGGGTATTGGAAATGGTTGATATAACCCAGTGTTTTGGCTTCTTCCTTTCATATGTTGAAAAATATTGCACTTCTCTACAAACTTTTTGATATCAGTTTGCAATTTTGGTCAATAATAAAAATCACTTACTTGAGAAAATGTTTTATCCTATCCAAAGTGTCTAGATATTCCTCCACTAGGTTTTTCCTTAATTAGATTTTCTCTCATGGAACACTTAGGTATACACAATTTATTATCTTTGAACAACAACCCTCCTTGAATCAATTAATCCAACCACTTCCTTCTATTATTAATCACTGGATTCTTAACATTTGACTCTTAATAGTTGCATATATTTCTTTGAAATTTGTCTTCCTCATACATGGAAATCATCTCTTCAAACCCCAAAATGCCAATCCTCAATTCCTGCATAATAAAATTTACTCTTCTTAAATCATCAACAACTTTTTTTGACTTACCACTTGTATGTTTAATTACAAAGGTAAAAATCTGCAAAAACTCCACCAAATTTTCATGCTTTTTGTTCAACTTCGACTGATTATTTATGAACTTTAGTGCATGGATATCTGAAAACACACAAATTCTTTGGGCAACAAATAATGCCTCCATTTATTCAAAGACTTCACAATAGCATAGAACTACTTCTCATAAGATGAATACTTATTCTTGGCCTCATTTAACTTTTCACTGAAATAAGCTACTGATCTCTGCTCTTGACTCAAGGTGGCTCCAATTACTATCCCACTTGCATCAGTTTCAGCTTGGAATATTTTATCAAAATTTGGCAAGTCTAAAACAAGCCTTTCAGTGATCATATTCTTAACCAACTTGAAATTTCGATTTGCTGCTTCTGTCCATTTAAAAGGTTGGTTTATCCCCTTTATTATTTCAATTATTGGTGCACATATATGACTAAAACCTCTTATAAAATTTCTATAAAAGTTTGCAAGACCATGAAAACTCCTTACCTCAAATACACTTCTCATAGTTGGTGAGTCCAATATTACCTGAATCTTTTCTAGGTCAATCTTCAAGCCTTCTTCTGAGACTATAAATCCCAATTAAATCATCTCCTTCTTCATGAAACTACACTTGTTCAAATTTATGAGAAACTCCTCCTTTTGAAAAGTATTAAACACCATCTTGAAATGCTCCAAATGCCCATCCTTACTCTGACTGAAAATTAGAATGTCATCAAGAAATACTATCACAAAATTTCCCACACACACATTCAAAACCTCATTCATTAGTCTCATAAATGTGCTTGGTGCATTAGTGATCCCAAAATGCATCACTAACCACTCATACAATCCACTATTGGTCTTAAAAGTAGTCTTCCATTGATCTCCTTCTCTAATCCTTATTTGATGCTATCCACTCTTCAGATCTATTTTAGTAAAATACTTTGACCCACTTAAACAATCCATCAAATCATCTATGCATTGCACTGGAAATATATACCTGATACTGATCTTGTTTATGGCTATGGAATCAGTACACATGCGCCACTCACATCCTTTCTATGTACTAAGCACGAGTGGTACCGCACATGGACTAAGACTTTATTTTATTAATCCTTTATCTAACAACTCTTGTATATTTCTTCCAACTTCTTCATTCTCCCGAGGGGTCATTCTATACGTTTCTTTATTTGGTAAACTTGCACAAGGTATTAAATCTATGTGATGACTGATACTTTTGATTGGTGGAAATTTACTTGGCAATTCATCAACAACTATATCAGCATAATCATCTAACATATTTTTAATTTCCACAGGCAGATTTTCTAAATTTGTAGAAGTCATAATTACCTTCGGTTTCCCCACAACAACAAAATGCATTTCTTTCTCCTTTTTGACTTCTTGCAGCAACTCCCTTCCACTAATTAGCATAACATTATTCTTAGAAGTAGCAATGTGTGCTTCTTTCCATCCTTATGTATGGTGTAGGTATTCCTTTTTCCATCATGAATGGAATTTCTCTCAAATTTCCAAGGTCTTCCTAGCAATACATGGCACACGTCCATTGGCATCACATCACACAATATGACATCCTTATATGTACCAATCTGTATCTCTATTTTGCACAGTTCTGTCACCAAAATCTGATTTCCTTTCTGTATCCATGACACTCTGTAAGGAGTAGCGTGTACCATCTTACTCAACCCCAATTTCTCAACCATCTCTATGGAAACAATATTGCCAATGCTTCCACTATCAATCACAACTTTGCAACACTTTTCTTTACACTTGCATATAGTCCTGAATAGACTCTTCCTCTGTGCTGGCTCATTTGCTTCCTTCTCTACCTTAAGCAATACTCTTTTGAGCAATAAAGACTCTCCTGCCTCAAGTAGGTCTTCTTTTCCCGTGACCTGAGGATTTTCTTACTTTGCTTTAGATACATTCACATTCTACTGATTTTCTAGTTTGTTATGAGGACAGTCCCATGATCCGTGTCCCCATTCTCCACATATGAAGCACTGAATTTCTCTTCCTCGGCCTCTACCTCTGGGTGAAAATCTCCCTCTACCAAATTCTCCTCTCTGTGGCGGTCTTCTACTTGAACCTCCTATTTCATTTTAAGAGTGCTGAAATATTTCTCTACATGTTCCTCGTCCTCTTGCTGGACTTTTATGTCTATTCCTCTAACTTTGATTCCTCGACATTTTCTCCTCTGCCTTCAAAGCTACTTGATATGCATCCTCAATTGTCTTCAGACTCAAAAAATTGATTTCATCTTGTATGTCATACCTTAAACCACTTATGTGTCTGGCTATTTTCTCCATATCATCTTCAACATGTCCTACTCTAATGCTAAGCTTGTAAAATTCCTCTGTATACTCCTTCACAGTTATTCCTTTTTGCATCAAATTCTACAATTTATTGAAAAATTTCAAGTGATAGTCCTTTGGCATAAACTTATTCTTCAAATTCCTTATCATTTTATCTCATTGTTTTATCTTAGGCTTTCCTTTTCTAACTCTGGATGTATGTAGTTCATCCCACTAGATAGATGCATGGCTTTTCAAGCTGATAGCCGCATGCTTTACCTTCTTCTTATCTTTGATCTCTTCCAAATTGAAATACTTATCCATTTAACTGATCCAATCCATCAGCTCATCCACATTAAGGTTCCCCTCGTATGAAGGAATCTCCATTCTCTGTTTCCCACCAACCTTTGCCAATATTTTAAAAACTTTAGTTGCCTCATCTTTTGCCACTTCTTCTTCCTCAAAAGTTTCCTCTACTGCAGTGACATCTCCTTCCCTAGGTGCTCTCCTCTGAGCAATCTCTACTATCTCCATTCGCGTATGAAGATGTAAATTCTCATCCAGGAAAATTGCATTTTATTTCGGCCTTTCCCGCCATATGCCGGCTCCTCTCCTGGGTGGCATATTTGCTCCAACCTTCGAGAACAGAACTCAACTTTTGATCTGATACAAAATGATGCATACAAGTTGCAAAAATATCAGAATACGTGCGAAACCTATGGTTTATGGGTCCACAACAAAATCCCTTACTCGCAGGGGATAACAACTTTAGATTTTGTTAAACATACATACGTGCACAATCAACAATGCTACTTTAAACAGACCACACATAAACAAAAATCTCATTTATATACATGGAGAATATTACCTGGAGGATCCCTCAACACTTTGAACCATTTTTCTATTTTATTCCTAATTCATTCAACAAACCAAAGAAAACTAACTCCTCTCATTTAAAACTAAGGAAAATATTAATAACCAATGTTTCTCCACCCCTTCTTAGCCACAACATGTGAACAGACAATCGCATTGCTAGCTAAATCCAGATGCTTCTGCATCACAAACTATATTCAATTCTACTTATGATCCTAATTCCATGCTAACTCCATTAGATATCCAACCTTCTTCATTTCTTCCAATTCTCCCAAACTCATGTAGTGAACTTGATCACATTCGTGCTTATTTTCACTCCACCCATCCAAAATCAACAAATTTAATTGACTGGCCTACAATATCCTTACTACCTATGAATTAATATGCCACTAAGGGCCTCTTTGCTATGGCATTCCCCACACTCTTCCCTATAGACATTTCCATGATCACACAACCAAGAATTACAAAAGTTGAGATGCACGAACATGTTTTGCACCTGTTACACTACCATGATAATTGATTTGTCCAACATCCAAGGTTCTGTTACTACCTATATAACATTCTGATGTTCCATCGTAGCCAATAAACTTCTAATGTTTTTTTTAGGAAATACATTGAGAACAACTTCCCAACAACTATTTTAGATTTGCAACAATGTCACTATGACTTCCCAAATTCAAGATTTCTCGACCAGGTCATGCACTTTAGCTCAGCCCTATGAGGTACACGCTCTTTCTAGAACAAGTATCGTAATGAGATAACTAACATGATCACACAAATTGGAAACCCAACATTTTTCTGCACTCTCAGTGCAACTGATACCAAATGGCATGACTTGCACAAGATTATGCCAAATAATGTTCCCTCAAATTCAAACAATCACTACAAGTGGAGAATTAAAAATATAATTAAAAACCAACATTTAACATCCCAATATATGCATTGCAAATCCAAAATTGTTCTCGAATAAGTCCTACGAAAAGGCCTCCATGCAGCTGATTATTGGCGCATGTATTTTTTATTACCATTCCTCTTTACAAATATTGTTACATTAGAACCACATCTGAACCAATATTAACTTTCAATATTGCATTCAGATACGAATGGAAACATAATGTTCTGCACACATACATGGCTTTCTTTGGTTGCAAGATGCACCAAATATGGACGCCCTCAATTTGAATAGTGAAACATAAGTTCTCAATGCTCAAAAATATTGTGACCATTACGAGACTTCTTGGAACCCGCGACAACACCAACATCGCAATTCTCCACTTCACCAATCAGCAAAGAACAACCCATGTCTTCTCGACACCACATCAATATTTCTGCCAACCCAAAGTGAAGACTATGAATAGCTTGTCAACTATGTCCAACGACATAAAAAGTGTCACGAGTCATCTTGTCTTCGAAAAACAAATGATGTTCTCAACTGTAAATATGGAGTACTGTGGGTTTTAAATCACACATCTTCATTGTTCATAGAAAACAAAGGTCAAAAACCCACAACCCCACTCGCAACGATGACAGATTGAACATCCATAATTTTGATTTTGTTTCCATCTAGAGAGAAAATGTTGATTTCCAATGTAATGTCTCTTTTTTTGGCTTCTATAAATATAGAATACACATAAAGGTCAGGAGGGCCTCAAAAATAAAATACGTAAATATATTAATTGTGGAAATTAATATATAAATGTGAAAATAATACCATGAAGTACAAATTAAATTGAGACCAGGAAGAAAAAATCCATGAGGATGGATTAGATTCCTAAGAATTTCCCAAATCCCTAAAAATCCTTGGAGAAAAATAAAATAAATTGAATTTTATTATATGGGAGAAAAATATCAAATAAAAGCCTCACTAAAGTGGAAAGTTACTTACAAGAGGTAAGAATAAAACTAGAATGTGGAAAAGCTAGTTTTAAAGAACCTTTTGTGGAAGAAACAAAAGCAAAGCCTAGGCTAAGGGAAACATCATCCCAAAATAACTAGACGCGGTTATGGAGACATGCTGAGGGAAAAAAATCTTAAATAAGCTATTCCTAGCTATACAAGAGGTTGTCTGCACTATGGAATATTTGGTCTTTGCTCAAGGGGAGTTGTGAATTAAGCTCATGGTTGGGTGGAAAATAGTATTTACATATTTGGTATGTAGATTCTTTTAGAATCTGTGTCATGATTTTGTTATTTTTTAATGAAATTCTGATATATTCAGATATGGTTATGATTAGGAATTATAGTTGAAATATTTATTCATTTAATTATAAATTAAGTGAAATCGTCTATTATATTCAAAGATTTATAGTTGTCATATGTATTTAACATAATTTTAACTATAGCTGGTATAGTTAATTATTTTGTATGGTTACATAGACTGAAATAAATAATTTACCAACATACAGAATCTCTAAACCCTAAGGGAAGGGTTTAAATCTATTGTTAGGTCTTTGTTATAAAAATCATTACAGATATAGAGAACACACTTTAGACCAACAAAACTCATAACTATAAGTATGGGGAAAAGATAGAGACATTGAAATATAATATATTTTATTCATAGAAGCATATATTGGAATGATGCATATATAGTTTAGATGTAATTTGTAACTATAATAGTGAAATTATAGATTTACACATTAAACATACTTAAAATTTAAAATAAATAATTCCTATTTTATGTACAGTCATACATATAGAGAAATATATTTACTGAGATGAAATACATTCAAAACTCATGTAACAGTGCTTACATATATGGCATTCCTCTTATAGAGGTGAATATAAAAACATAGTACACTTCAGTTAACAATATCAGTTACAACAATTATTTATATATTGACTGAAATACATCCACTTAATAATTTCAACTACTGAAAGTAGAGTTGAATTTGGTAAACATTATTGGATATAGATGGTTGGAATCTATATACTTGGATGACCGACCTGGAAGGAGAGGAAATGTATAGTCAGAGCTTCTGATTGTAGTTGGAAGTAACTGTACTAAAATAGAAGGAAATATAAAATACCTGCACATAAATACATATAGTTGTGTTAGAATAACACCAAGAAAGATAAAATAAATTGTGAAAGACAGCCAAGTCATATAAGGGATAATAATTCAAATTATACCTGTGTAATGAACCTAAAGAATGCAAATTCATCTTGCACGGGACAACAGTAAAATATTAATTTTAGAAAATTAAAAGAACTGCGGAAATGTGAATTCAGTAATGAATTCTAAAACAGAGGTAAGAAATTAATTACTTATAAGGATGGTTGTAGCATTGCATAGTCGATCTAGACATAGTTGAGGAACTATGCAAATCTGGAAAGAGATAGTTTTCCTGAATTAGAGATAGAAGAAGATATTTTTATTTTAATCAAAATTTGAACTTTGGAAATCTCTAATTGAATTGAGAATAAAAGGAATTGAATTCTGGAAGTTAATTAAATTCAATTCAGAAAATTTATCATTTTATAAGACTTCAAAATCAAGTATATGTAGTATACTATTTATATGAAGACTGTAGCAACTGGTAATATGGAGAAAAAGGATTCTTATGTCAGTTACAAAGAAAATTTAACAGGAATTAAAATTTAATAATTAAAAATTGAATGAACAAGTTCAAAATCAATTATTGTACTGATATTGACTATGGCACAGCACTAGGAATATGAAAAGTAATTATCAAACCAATGAAATTTAGAAAAGGGACTATACATACATTGTCCATTATTACATCTCAGAGGATAGTTGAACGTTGATCATGACATATTATAAAATTTATATACAATAGTTGTATTACGCAAACAAATTGAACTTCGAGTTTTGTATATAAGGTCTGTTGTTTATATACATAGATTCATTATTCCTCTCTGCTCTAAGAAGAATAATAAATTACATACAAGACGAAATAAATAGCATAAAGACTACATATAAAGTTGATAATATAAATGGAAGGCATCCATGCCAATATTACAAATCCTTGAGGTAAAGAGATAATTATTTTCTTCGTCTAAGGATACCAAGAGGAATATGATGATGAATCAAATCGAACTCTAGTTGACTAGAATTTTTTGCAATTTTACCCTATTGTTTTTCTGTGTCTACGAAATTTTAACTAAGAAAACTAACAATAATTGATTTGGAATCATAAGGGTATGGAGAATAATTATCAAATTTTTGTCTAATAAAATGAGAAATAAAATTGTATAAATCCAACTGACTTTGAATTAAGATTCACTGATGAAATTCATCATTCCCTAATTTGACCAAGTTCTAGAATAGTGGGTTGTTTGAATCACCCACAACATATCCATAAAACTACATAGCTACGACTCAGCCATATGGTATTGGGACAAAGTCCATTCTGAAGGAAATAACTCAGACCGCAACTAGAATTGTAATTTAATCCGACATAAAGATGCGTGGGAATCCAAACAACATTATAGAGTTTAAAATATAATTAAATACTTTCACCACTGAGTTATACAACGAATTATCAATTTCGTTGAGGAAATTTCAATTTCAAAAAATTGAGCTCTGAATTCTTAGACTGGGGTTTTAAACATGAATCCAAAGAATTCGAATCACGGGTCTAGAAAATGAATGACATTTTTTTGTGTTTCTCTCGAATGCAAATGATGAGGATGAATAAGAGGTCGAACCTTTGTTCCCTGACAGGAAAGACTCTGTCACAAAAAAAAAATCAAAAACCATGGTTAATTTGATGAATGAAAGTTAAAGGGGAAATCAAAAAAGAAGAACCAACGAATTAAGAAAAAAAAAACTAGTAAAATACCATAAAATCGTGACACAATCTATTTCACTGTGAGGAAATCGGAAAAATGTACTCACTGAATAAGGGTTAAAAAAACGAGTGGTTGTGCATCTCCCAAACACGCAGAGAGGGATATTTCCTTCGTTGTAGCTAAACAATCCAAAAAGAAAAAAAAACTCACTTCTATGCAAGAAATTTATCCTCTCTATGCTAATTGAGTTTTGGAAGCGAAGAGGCTAAATAAATCCAGGGAAAAATCATTAGAAAAGAATGGTAAGTTATTAGGGTTTATGAACACATAGACTCTGTCAGGAAGGATAATGCGGCATTATGAAGCAATGTGACCAGCACGGCTCATAGTATTGAAGCGTAATTGCGAGAGGTAAAAAGGCGGGGATGGCCCTAGGTAAAGGTGAAATGGTATGGTGAAATCCCATCGAAATCACTGTTGGGAGTCCCGTATAGTAGAGAATTTAACACCTCCACTAAATTAAAATGTTACATCGAACCTAAAACCAGACTATGGAGTTTTGGATTAATAACCATTAACTTAGCATTAATACCCATTTCAATGAGGTGTATTTTCACCTTTATAACAATATTTTTCATACATACTAATCGTGTTAACATGATTAGTGTAAAGTTATATTAGCCTTCAATTAAACTCACATATGTTAGGTCCTTATATTACTAGTATAGTCCCTTATTGTTGTTAGTGTAACCCCCTTATTGTTATTGTTGTACCCCTGTAACCCCCATATTTTTATTATTATGCCCTTACATTATTATTGTTAGGTCGGCTAGGATTACATTGTGGCCCCATGGACTCCTATATAGAGAGAGGAGGTTTTGTCATTTGTATCATCGAAGAATTTTTCATTTATGTAATGTATTGGAGGTTTTCCCCTCGAAGTGGCTAATTTCTAAGGCTTTGATCTCTCTTATCTTCTATTTTTGGAGTTGGTTTCATAATATTTGGTATCAGAGCTTTGGATTCTAGGGTTTCGTTGCTCCAAAAAAGTCCTCGTGAAATTTTCGTTGTAACTTATTTTCTACGAAGGTTCAGAAGCTAAAATATTTAGAGTGTGAAGACGAAAACTTGTGGAACATTGTTGCAAAATTTCAGAGCTTGGTTCACAATATTTTCGTAGATATGATTTGTGGAAGTTAGGGCGTTTTGCAGGCTCCTCAATTTAACCTAAACAGGTCATCGTGGAATTTTCTCTATAACGTTTTTCCTACGAGCGTTCAGAAGCTAAAATTTTCACAAAGCGCAATAGAAAGCCTAAGGAATCTCCTATACAAATTTCAGATCTTGGTTCGCAATATTTTGGGAGATATGATCTATGGATGTTAGGATTTTTCCAAGCTCCCGAATTTCATCTCAAAGAGTTAACCATGGGAAACACATCATAAATCTCTCTCTGAGCATCGGATTGGGATTTTGTAAAAAGTGGCTACAAGGACATGGACTATAGTTTTTTCTATATCAATTTCAGAGCTGAAGGAGGAAACAATAACACGTGGCAAGTTGTAAAAGTTCACTCTACTAAACGAGTCCATAATTAACTCATTGTAGGAGATTGGGCATAACTTTGTCTTCAAGAATCCAAATCAGGTCAGACCTGTGGAATTTGAAAGAAGAGTCAAATGGCTACTTCAGGGCCAGATTTCAGATATTTAAGATCCGAAATCACAGAGATAATCAATTTTCAATATCAAGCTCCTCACAATCAAGAAAACGGTGTGTATTTTTTTCAAATTGCATAAGTCTTGCTTGAAAAATCAGTTCCAGGTGATTCCAAAGGCCTATTGAGCATATATATCAGTATTGGGTTCTAAAATGCCTCCTAAAAGGAATTCAACACACATTAAGCCTTTAGAAGGCTCTACTATGACTCATGAATCCAAAGAAATGCAACATGAGATATCAAAATTCCAAGAGAAAGTGCACCAATTTCGCTATCACAAAGAGTAACAAAAAATGAAATGGAAGTTTTGAAGAAAGTCATGGAAACTAAGACGGATGGTTTTAAGAAAGCCATGGAAGCTAAGATGAATGGTTTGGAAGCTAATATGTATGGCATGGAAGTTAGCATGGAAGCTAAGATGGATGACATGGAAGCTAAGATCGATGAAAAAATGGAAAACATGAAGAATGATCTAAAAGTAGAAATCGAAGGTTTGGAAAAATTGATACAAGAAATGTTTCCTAATGGCGAAAAGATAGTGGAGGAAAATCATGATGAGAACAAAATAAATTTTAATCTTCATTTCATAAACTCTAATGTTGGATTAAAAAACCACCATATTCCAGAGATGGATATGAGGAAGTTTGATGGCAAGGATCCTGTAACATGGATACTATAGATGGAGCAATATTTTGATCTCAATAATGTGCAAAACACACAAAAGGTACGCATTGCAACTTTACATTTAGAACAAAATACAATTGTATGGTATCAATGGCTTTTCTCCCGTAAAAAAATTGTCACTCGGTCAATTTCTACGGAGGAAATGATAGCACATTATGAGGATACAAAGAGAAACACCTTCTTTATCAAATCGATAAATCTAAAACAAAAGTGTTTAGTGGCGAAGCACATTGAGGACTTCCAAAAATTGAATATAAGGTTAACTGATATTCCAAAGGAACACGAGATTGATGTCTTCATATGGACTTTAAAGGATAACATCCAACATGAAGTTCGAGTTTGGGAACCAAATTCATTAGAGAATGCATTCAGGTTGGAAATAAAATTTGAATGTAAAATTATGGCGATAAGGAAGCCTACCACTCACATATATAAAGATGGAAGTGTTGCTACTCCTAGACTTCCACAACCTACAAGGTTGACACCACAACAATTGGAAGAAAAAAGAGCAAAAGGGCTTTGCTACAGTTGGGATAGCAAATACACTAAAGGTCATAAGTGTGCTGAGAATAAATTATTTTACCTAGATTGTGAAGAGGGGAATAAAATGAACAAGAAAAATTAAAAAGAAGAGGATGTACACCAAGAAGCAACCCTAGAAGAAGAAGAAATGAGTCCCACCATATCATGTAATGCATTGCGTGAATTACCACTCCTCAAACTCTCAATATAGAAGGACATGTCAAGAATAAAAAGTTAATAGTCTTGATTCCATTTAGGTAGTAGTGCAAATTTTATTCATTGTAAGCAGCCAAGGAATTGAATTGTTTCCTATACCCAGCACCAAAATGTCAAGTGATGGTTGCAAATGGAGGAACTATAAATTGCTCTGGAAAATGTCATAATATCAAGCTATCCATGGGGGAATATGTATTGAATAGTCCAATGCTTTCCATCCCAATTGAAGGTGTTGATGTTGTAATAGGAGTACAATGGTTACAATCTTTGTGGACGGTAGCTTTTAATTTTCAAGAACTTTTATTGAAATTTTTTTCAAAAGGAAAGGAAATCAAATTACGGGGTATCACAGGGAAGCCAAGAAAGATGATAAGCTCTAATGTCATGACAAAGCTTCTGAAGAAATAACAACGAGGCGTAATTGCACAATTATACTCACTAGAAGTTCCAACATCAAAATCATCTATTTCTACAGATCTCCAAAGAGTCTTGGACAATCATTCCAAGGTGTTTGATACTCCCAAAGGACTCCCACCTATTCGTGATCATGATCATGCTATTCATTTTATTCCAGGAAGTGTTCCTCCAAAAATCCGGCCTTACAGATATCCTTATGTCCAAAAGAGGGAAATTGAACATATGATTGTAGAAATGTTAGAGGTTGGTATAATTCAACCTAGTCAATGTTCTTTATCTGCTCCAGCAATATTGGTGCACAAGAAGGGTGGATCATGGCGCATGTGTCTGGATTATAGGGAGCTATATAAGCTCACTATTAAATATAAATTTCCCATTCCTGTGATTGATGAATTATTAGATGAAATACATGGAGAAATTTATTTTACCAAGTTGGATCTTCGTTCAGGATATCATCAAATTAGAATGAAGACTGAAGATATTCCAAAAACAACATTTCGAACTCATGAGGGTCATTATGAATTTTTGGTCATGCCTTTTGGCCTTACCAATGCACCTTCTTCATTTCAAGGGTTGATGAATTCCATTTTCAAACCCTTCCTTAGAAAATTTGTGCTAGTATTTTTTGATGATATACTAATCTACAGCAGGTCTTGGAAGGATCATGTTGAACATGTTGACAGGGTGCTCAAACTATTGCAGGAGAAACAATTATATGCAAAAAAATCCAAATGTTTCTTTGGAGTAAAATAGGTGGAATATCTAGGTCATATTGTATCTCACGAGGGTGTTAAAGTAGACCCTAACAAAATTAAAGCCATTAAGGAATGGAAAGTCCCCACAACCATAAAGCAGTTGCGAGGATTTCTCGGGTTAACAGGGTATTATCGCATGTTTGTTAAGAATTATGGGAGAATAGCAGCACCTCTAACAACATTATTGAAGAAAGATGCATTTTCATGGACTCCTGAAGCAACTAAGGCCTTTGAACATCTTAAAGAGGCAATGTGCCTAGCACCGGTCTTAGCTACGTCGGACTTCACAAAAACCTTTATTGTGGAATGTGATGCCTCAGGAAATGGAATTGGTGCAGTTTTAATGCAGGAAGGAAGACCCATTGCTTTTGAAAGTCGTCCAATCAAAGGAAAGTATTTACAGAAACCTATTTATGAGAAGGAAATGTTAGCAATACTACATGCACTAAAAAAATGGCGAACTTACCTAATGGGAAGACACTTCAAGGTAAAAACTGATCATGATAGTCTTAAACACTTTTTGGAACAAAGACTATCTTCAGAAGAGCAGCAAAAATGGGTCATAAATATGTTGGGTTATGACTTTGAAATAATCTACAAAAAAGGAAAGCTTAATGTTGTTGCAGATGCACTCTCAAGAAAGAATGAAGAGGTGGAAGCATTGCTTTGTGCCATTTCTATTATCCAACAAGATTGGATAACCGAAGCAAGAGATGAATGGAAGAAGGACGAAGAAGTGTGGACACTCATTCAAAATTTGCAGCAAGATCCTAGTACATCTGATACATTTAGTTGGAAAAATGATTCCTTATGGTACAAATATCGCTTATATCTTTGTAATAATTCCCAACTAAAACAAAATATTGTTTTGGAATTGCACACTTCTCCTTTAGGAGGACACTCGGGATTTTTAAAAACTTACCACAGGGTGAAGAAAGAATTTTTTTGGGATGGCCTTAAATCTGATATTCAAATGTTTGTGGCAGAATTTTTGGTTTTCCAACAAAATAAGGTTGAGACAATTAAGACCCCGAGTCTTCTACAACCTTTATCCATTCCAAGTCAATGTTGGGAGGATATTTCAATGGATTTTATCACAGGTTTACCTAAACCTGAAGGAAGGAGTGTCATCATGGTGGTAGTTGATAGACTTACCAAGTATGCACACTTTTGTGCATTATCTCATCCATTTAAAGAAAGTACAATTGTTATGGAATTTATGGAAACAATTCAAAAGCTACATGGAAACACAAAGATTATTGTAAGTGATAGAGATCCCATTTTTACAGGAAATTTTTGGACGGAATTATTTTCTTGTTTGGGTACTCAACTAGCTCATATCTCATCTTATCATCCTCAATCTGATGGTCAAACAAAGACAGTGAATAAATGTTTGGAAGGATATCTTCATTTTTTTGTATCTGATAAGCAAGAAAAATGGGTCAAGTGGTTACCTCTCGCTGAATGGTGGTATAACATTTCCTTCCATACTTTAGCAAAAATGACCGCATTTATGGCACTTTATGGATATCATCGACCATCTATCACATCTTCTTTAAGGGAAATTATAGGGTTCAAGCAATGGAGGATAACATCGAGCATCAACAAGAAATTCTCCAACTCTTAAAGGATAACCTAAATTTGTCACAAAATTGAATGAAAAAACAGGAAGATCAACATTGCAGAGAGAGAATTTTTGATGTGGGAGACTAGGTATTTTTAGGGCTACAACCATATAAAAAAATGTCCCTCAAGCAAGCTAAGAAGGATAATAAATTATCGCCAAAGTATTATGGTCCTTACAAGGTGTTGCAAAATCTTGGTACTATGGCATACAAATTGGAGCTTCCTACTTCTTCACGAGTGCATCCAGTTTCCCATGTTTCATGCTTAAAAAAGGTTATAGGGGAAAAACTTCTAGCTCGAACAATATTTCCAAAACTTGATGAGGAAGGAAAAACCATATTCGAACCTGAAGCAGTCACGGAAACAAGAACTTGATAGCTATGAAATCGATCAATTTTAGAGTATCTCATCAAATGGAAGAACATACCCACTGAAGATTCTACATGGGAGGATGAGAATTTTATATAGAAGCACCTGGAGCTACTGAAGAGTTAAGGACAACACTTTTATGAAGGAGAGGAGCATGTTAGGTCCTTATATTACTAGTATAGTCCCTTACTGTTGTTAGTGTAACCCCCTTATTGTTATTGTTGTACCCCTATAACCCCAATATTGTTATTATTGTGCCCTTGCATTATTATTGTTAGGTCAGCTAGGATTACATTGTAGCCCCATGGACTCCTATATATAGAGAGAAGGTTTTGTCATTTGTATCATCCAAGAATTATTCATTTATATAATGTATTGGAGGTTGCCCCCTCGAAGTGGATGATTTATAAGTCGTTGATCTATCTTATCTTTTATTTTTGGAGCTAGTTTCATAAAATGTACAGTAGAGCATTTAAAACCTCCATTAAATTAAATGTTGCGTCGAACCGAAAACAAGACTATTAATAGCCATTGCAATGTGGTGTATCATTACCTTTATGATAGTATATGTCATACATAATAATCGTGTTAACATGTTTAATGTAAAGTTCTATCAGCCTTCAATTAAACTCACATATTCATATGGTGTTTGTATATTCACATAGATTTAATTAAATGTGGCATATATCAAATTCATTATATATGTGTTTGTATATTCACATAGATTTAATTAAATGTGGCATATATCAAATTCATTATATATGAAAGATGGAAATTCGAAATAGTTGGACGGGTTAATAAAAGAGTGGAATAAAGATTCATAATTCTATTAAGACAATTATATATGGGTAAGTAAAAACATGGAAGGTTATATAGTCACGATGGTCATAGTATGGGAGTCACCCATTTAATGGTGGGTTAGGATAATTTGAGTGGGAACTCGAATTTAATCAATGATTTAATATAATTAAAGAGGGTTGTATAAATGAGTTTAGTTCTATTAAATTAATACTATGGAGACACATAAAATAAAATAGGTAAAGTTCATTGAGGGAATGGTAACGTAAGAATGATGATTTAACTATAGTTCTGAATTAAATAAAATGAAGAGAATAGGACTTGGTATTATTTTTTCCTTAGGAAGATTAATTAATTAACAAGGGAAATTCTTTGTACCCAATTTTCTGGGATGTTTACGAAACTTCCTTAACATAATTTCCTTCTTTGAGAAATAAATACGGCTACCTTAAATTCCGTGATAGGACGTTTACATGGATCGGCCTAGTCAATAAATTTCAAGCCATGAGATTTCAAATCTATATGAATTATGAGATTGCAAAAAAATAAAATAAAAAACAGTCATCAAGTTGACTATGTTACTGTTCCAAAATTAAATTATGAGTATAGAAAGTTAGATCATTTTTTTATAGTAGAATTAATATTAAAGAAAAAAAATATGGGTAAGTTGGACGTGTTATAGCCAACGAATTCTATCACACCATGTCGTGTTAAGCTACATTTCAAAATATGGAGCAAAATCAGAAACAACATTAGAAAGCTACCACCAAATGTTATCACGACTCTTGAACAACATCGCTCCAGAAGCACCTACTGTTACTTTTGTCCGCAAAATCCTTTCAAAATCCATATCAAATAGAGACATTGGCACACAAGAAATATTTCATAGGTTACAAAAATTACCACTCTCACTCTAAAGTCGCACATTTGTTTCTTTGAATGTTAATAGAATTATTTTCAGACGTGTTTTACATTGTTCTAAAAATCCCCTCCCAGAACCACCCTTTATTCTTGCATACATGAATAGACCTGCCTCATTAGAATCATTGCCCCTCCTTGAAGTTTCACTCTCTTAGTCATTTTCTCCTCATCGTAAACAAAAACAACATAAACACATATTCCCTCTGATGATTTTCCATATCTTACCATGATACACCACAATCCCTTCCCTTAGTGATCCTTCTTATGCCACTTTTTGTTAGGATGAATTAATATTGTATTTCCCTTTCCACACCCTCCCCAATGACATTGGAACCACCAATGAGGAAATCATTGGACACTGGGAACAAAATAAAGTGACATATACAATATGGCATGTTCATCGCGAAATTGAAAACCCAAAATATCCACAATCTGAAGATCAATCTACTCGTGTATCTACCCCTCGTGACCTCCCCATTGAACCCATGAAAATGAATGAATGGTAAATCCTCTCTCATCTTCACCCAGAAAAAAATATTGAAATTTATTGTCTTGGAATCATTAGCCATCGTGATTTTGATGTTAATTATAATTGGTCACATACTTGTCTCCCTCTTGACTTATAATAAACTTCCATAAATTTCATTGAATTCAATCGCTCAAATACTCAATAAAACATCGTCCTTTTCCAACCCTTCCCGAAAATCATATATTATCTACCACCCAACAAAACGATTTTACACTTGTTATTTCTCACTTCAGCAACCCTTCACCAAAACCCCCACTCAGAATCATCATACAAGGGACAAATGCGACAGGAAAATATTCTTTGATTAAATTTTTGCAACGTGCATTCATGGAAAAGTTCCCAATAAGCACAAGCCCATTGTTGTTACCTACATGCACTCGCGTTGCAGCTTTCAACATAAATTCCCTTACAATCCACTCTGGCCTTCACATCCCTATCCAAACAATGCATCCTCTTGAAGGATAGTCACTTCTACACTTGCAAGAGCAGCTCTGCCATGTAGAGTACATCCTCATTGATGAAATGAGTTTCATCGGACCAAAAATGCTTTCCTGCATTGATGATCGCCTACGAGAATCATTTCCTCTTCATCTAAATACATCATTCGACAATCACTACATTATCCTTATTGGAGATTTAGGTGAGCTGTCACCTGTGAATGACATTCCTTTGTATATTGGCACATTACATGGCACTGCACTTTGGTGCAACTTTGATACATTCGTAACACTTACAATTACTTTTCACCAAGAAGGTGCCAATCCTTACCAATTTTTTTTCTGTCAGATTCTCACAAATCTCTGAAATGGAACACCCACACTTGAAGATTGGAACCTCCTAATGTCGAGGATAGATTCCTCTGTTACGCATGAAGAGCAACAAACATTTGAAAAAACCATGCACTTGTATGCAACAAACAACTTAGTTTCCTTGCATAATAAAAAAATGCTAAAAAAATTCAACATGCTAGTAGCGCTCTTCTCTGCAGAGAAACAACGACAACAAAATTTTACTACATATGAAGAAGAACAAATAGATGCAAAGATTCTCTTATGAAATGAACAAAAAGTTATGCTCACTAGAAATTTTTGGGTACTTGTAGGCCTTGTAAATGGTGCACTTGGAAAAGTCATTTCAATATTTTATGCACCTGAATCAAATCCCCCAGAATTTCCATCCTTCATGCTAGTTTACTTAAAACAATACAAAGGAACACCATGGGACATTTCACCCTCAACATATGTACCCATTTCCCCTATCACAATATGTGCGCGCCGAAAAATACCACTTTTAATGACGCGGGCTTTAAAAATACACAAGTCACATTGAATGAAATTAGAGAAACTAACAGTCAACATTGGCCCCAGAAAAAACCAAGGTTTAACATTCACTTCTATTTCAAGAGTAAGGTATTTGTCATACCTTCGAATCAAACAAGAATTTCCATTCTCGGGAATATCGCGAATGGAAGAGAATCCATATCGCAAAAGCAAGAATAATTATTGCTCGCATAAAAATCTATTTAGAAGAGTACACTGTCACCAACACTACACTCTTCCTTTCATCTTTACCAATGGTAAACATCACTTAAGGCTTATCCAAATTCCAAACCCAGTTATTTTCTTTTACATTTGATCTCATGTTGTTTCTACTCCTATTTTAAAAAAATGTTCATGTTTACTTTAAGTTTTTTTTTACTCTATAATTATTACACTTTCATCAACTGCTTCCACTAACAATTACTATTTCTCTTTTTTCATGGTCAACAGATATGGATGCACACTACTTACACATGATTTATGAATGCTACCAAGAAATTCATAAAAAAAAACTTACCTTAGAGGATATAAAAATGTGTTGAAAATGCAGCAAGATGATGGAGCTTAGTGAAATGAAGTTGCCTTCACTAAGTGGGCCCGCAGGCAAATTCTGGCGCAAAATCTATTTTTAGACATATGGAGCATGGTCTGGGGATTGCAGTATGAGATTCTTGGAGCATTTTTCATGTTGGTAAAAATAGATGGGACTCTAATTTTTGGACCTATAGGTTGAAGTCTATTTTTAGACTGCCTCTCCTAAAAATAAGGAAGTCAAATATTATTTACCCTTAATAATATTCGGACTATAAACTTCAGTTTACTCTCTTGAAGCACTTCAGTTCGAGCCTTGGAAGTGGCTCATGCATCTGACAGAGGAATTACGCTATTCCTAGGGTTTGATGGCATCATGCATGGTTGACTTCAGTTAGGACTTCAGTGGCAGAAGTTTGGTGGAGTTAATGAGACAGCTAGTGGAGTTGTGTTCGGTTTATTTTAGTTGAACTGGTTGAGATTAGTTTAACTAGCTAATCAATTAGTTATGAGTGGAGTGAATTAAATATTATTTAATTCATTAATTAGTAACTCATTATTCAACTCAAGAACACATCAGTTCACTACAGTACATGATCAGTTCAGTGGAGACCAGTGAAAGAGGTAGATGAAAGGGTGGAGTTAGCTATCAGTGGTGACATCAGTTGTGCATGAGATTTGCACCACACTTAGAGGATTTGTCCATGATGATTGCACTGTCAAGCCAAGGAGATTTGAACCTTGGATCTCTATATAGACAGGCCTGTATTGCGCAATAGAGGCAAGGCAATTAGCGGTGAGTTTTGAACCAGTAACCTGTTCAAAACTGAGCTAGTTTGTGTGTAACTTCATGAGATAGTACTGAGTACTTGTGAGGAGTATTGTACTAAGTTTGTTACATGATTTATCCATTATAATATGCACAATAGCTGTGGGGTTTTCAGCTATAATATTTCCCCATACATACTGTGTTAATGTGTATGATGAATTGATGTGCTATCGCTTGTTTTATTTCCGCATGTGTGATGATCTGAGTGGAAGAGATTATGTGTTGCATATAAATTCGAATTGTATGTGATCAGGATAGTCTCGGTGGATAATTAATCATTATTCAGCAAATTTCTACATAGTATCGGAGCTATTGAAGTTCAGATTGATCATCACAGTGATTACAAACTTATTTCGGTAGACAGAGTCTGCATGCGGGCCAGGTAGCCTCCGGATTCATCTTTCTTCGGAAAGTGAAAGGTCTGGTAAACACCCCTTGCGGTCGATCTCTGTGCTAGAAATAATTTGTTCTCACGATCTAGAGCGGTTGAGCTTTGAGGTGGAATTCGAAATTTTGCAGCAGTTTTGTTTTCTTGGTTGCGGTGTTGAAAATGTCTTTCAACGGTTTGCGACTCGAATATGCTCTTGAAGGTAGTTCGAATTATGTTGCATGGAAGGATCGCATGGAAGAAGTATTAGAAGATAATGGTCTCAAGGAGTTCGTAGATACGGATGTCCAAAAGCCCACTGATCCTGCTGAAGTCGATGCATGGCAAAAGAAGATGGCGAAGTGTCGAAGGATCCTGTTGGAGGGCGTCAAGGATCATATTGTATCCAGCCTGCATGGAAAGGCTACTTCATATTTAATGTGGAAAGCTTTGACGGATCTATTCCAGAGTAAGAGCGACCAAAGGAAGCTGGTGCTCAAAGATAAGCTCAGGAACATCAAGATGGAGAAGGGCGACAGTATCGCCAAATATCTCACGAAGTTCACTCAGTGCAGAGATGAGCTGGGAAGTGTGGGGATGACTGTCGAAGACGAGGACATGGTTGACCTGGCTCTCCTTGGTCTTCCGAAGGCTTGGCACTCATATCAAGATAGTGTAAATGGTCGGGAGAAGCTGCCGGGATGGGAGCGCCTTTGGGCGGATCTCATGCAGAAGGAGATAAGGAGGACTACTCGAGATGGATCTTCATCAAAGGGAGCTGCTAAAGAAAACTACGCTTTGGTTGCCAAAGCAAAGAAGGGGAAGGGTAAGAAAACCTCTCATTCTGGCGCAAAGGGCAAGAAGCAGGATATGCAAAAGTGAAGTGTTTTCACTGCCATGATCACGGACATTATGCTACCAATTGTCCAAAGAAGAAGAAGAACAAGCAAGCGGGAAGATCTGGAGATGGAGAAGCTTTGGCTTCACAGTTCGAGCTTGACTTTTCACTGATCGCATGCCTGGTTTCAAGTGTGTTGGTATCGGTGTGGTTCTTGGACAGCGGTGCGTCATTTCATATGACGGGAGATTGGGATTTGTTCTCAGATCTGGAGGGCAAAGATTTGGGTGTGCACATCAAGATGGGCGATGATGGTAGATACAGTGCGACTGGTATCGGTACCATATCCTTTCAGAGGGAGTCTGGTAAACCCTTTGTATTGAAGGATGTCATGCATGTACCTGGATTGAAGAAGAACTTGATCTATGTGGCGATGTTGGAGGATAAGGGGTATGATGTGGTCTTCAGCGAAGGAAAAGCCTTCCTGCGTAGTAAGACTACTGGAGAGACCCGGAAGATAGGGGTTCGGACCAAGAACCTTTATCAGTTGCAAGTAGATGGCTGCGCAGCAATGGCATGCAAGGCGGGAGAAGTGGTGAGCCGGGATGATGAGGGTGAACTGTGGCACAGGAGATTGGGCCACCTTCACCATAGAGCTTTGAAGATACTGCAGCAGATTTCTACTGGGCTTCCTAAGGGCACTCTTGCGCAGTCAGATCAGTGCAAGGGGTGTACCTTGGGGAAGTATGTGAAAGCCACCTTTCACGAGAAGGATAGTCGCACCACGACGATCCTTAAGAGAGTTCACACAGACGTGTGTGGTCCTTTATTAGTTGCTTCGACAGCAAAGCACAAGTATTACGTGATCTTTGTTGATGATTTCTCTCGAAAGTGCTGGATCTTCTTCATGCAGAAGAAGAGCGATACATTCGCGAAGTTTTGTGAGTTTAAAGCACTGGTCGAGAAGGAGTCAGGGAAGAAGGTGATTTCTCTAAGGAGTGATAACGGTGGTGAATTCATCTCGGCTGAATTCAAGGAGTTCTGCAGCGCAGAAGGGATTCGGAGAGAGCTCATCGCACCCCATAACCCACAGCAGAACGGGGTGGCTGAGCGGAAGAACAGAACGATCGTGGGTGCTGCACGGGCGATGTTGCATGATCAGGACCTACCCCTTCACTTGTGGGCTGAGGCATGCAATACAGCAGTGTATGTGCAGAACCGTTGTCCTCACAAGGTTCTTGGCATGAGTACACCGGAGGAGGCTTATTCTGGCAAGAGGCTTGATATTTCCCATTTGCGGATTTTTGGTTCTCCTGTCTACATGCATGTGATGAAGGATGCGAGAAGGAAGCTGGATCCAACTGCTGAGGTTGGAATATTTGTGGGGTACACTGATACACCTCACAACTATCGGGTGTATGTGCCAGACAGTCGCAAGACTGTTGTGCGACGGGATATAAAATTTCGGGAGGAGAAAGCCATGCAGTGTTCGCTTGAGAGGGAGCTACACTTGCATGCAGATGAGGAGCTGTTAGTTCCTAAGGAGGAGCTTCCGGATGTGGATCAGCCACAAGAGGAGGTTCAGGAGGTGGAAGAAACCACCCAGGCAGCGCCAACCATCAGAGGGCGCATGCGCACTACAGAAGCTGAGCGACTGGCTCGGGATGGAGAGAAGGTTGTAGGACCACCTACAGCACAGCGCAGACAGAGGCAGTCACCGGATCGGTACACTGGATACATGGCTCTTGTGAGTCAATGTGTTGTGACGGAGCCATCCTCTTTTGAGGAAGCTGTGGAGGAACTCGCATGGGTTGATGCCATGATCGAAGAATATGATTCGATCGTCAGGAATAGTGCATGGGAGATTGTCCCAAGACCGGTGGGGAAATCAGTGGTGGGTTCGCGATGGATCTACAAAGTGAAGCAGGCAGCTGACGGGAGTGTGGAGAAGTACAAGGCGAGATTTGTCGCCTGTGGCTTTTCACAGATCGAGGGGATTGACTATGAGGATACCTTTGCACCTGTCGCAAGGTACTCTTCCATACGGACGATCCTTTCTCTCTCAGCGCAGATGGGGTGGCACATTCATCAGATGGATGTGAAGACTGCGTTCCTCAATGGAGTTATTGAGGAGGAGGTGTACATAGAGTAGCCTGAAGGTTTCGAGATCTTCAGCAGTGAGTCGCATGTGTGCTGACTCAAGAGAGCACTGTACGGGCTGAAGTAAGCACCTCGTGCTTGGTACACTCGGATAGACAGCTACTTCACCGGGCTTGGATTCTCCAAGAGTGAGGCGGATCCAAACTTGTACTAGATTGTGGTGGAGGGGAAGCTGTTGATCATCGTACTGTATGTAGATGATCTGATTTTGACTGGCGATGAGCAGTTGATACTTTCATGCAAGGAGGATCTTGCACGAGAGTTTGAGATGAAGGACTTGGGCATCCTTCACTATTTCCTGGGATTGGAGATTTGGCAGCGCAGCGGAGGACTGTTTGTTTCTCGGGGCAAGTATGCCCGGGAGATTCTGGAGAGGTTCAACATGCAAGGCTGCAAGCCTGTTGACACTCCTCTTCCTGGTGGTTGGAGGAAGGAGGATGCTACTTCAGCAGAGGTAGTGGATGCCACTGTCTATCGACATTTGGTGGGGTCGGTTATGTATCTGGTCAATACACGACCCGATATATGCTATGCAGTTAACCAGCTTTCGCAAGCTATGGTTAAGCCTACCAAGCTCTTTTGGAAGGCAGGCAAGCATGTATTGCGCTACATCAGAGGCACATCGGGATATGGTTTATGGTACAGACATGAGGATCAGTTGAGGTAGCATGGCTTCTGTTAGATTCAGCCTTTTGCAGCCTTCCTTCAGTGATCAAACATGCTCTTACAAAGTGATTTTAAAGTGTCAAGGTCAAATTTTGTCATTTCAATGAGTATTCAAGCAAAATTTGGTCACTAGGCATTAGGTCTAAGGTTTGTTTTCACTCTTTTCAAATTTGTCCAAATGTCGGTCCATGTCACCATTCAGCTGAGTGTACCATCATTCAGAAGGTTTTCATCATCATTTCAGGTTCCATTGGGTCATTTTACATCTTTTTCATGCTTCAGTTGTGCCTTGGTAAGGTCCATTTCCCTCTCCTAGGGTTTTGGAGGTAATTTCTCTTGGATGGTCAAATCATTAGAAAAAATTGTATCTTGATGTTCACACACCTTCCCCTATCCTTAATGCGCCTTATCAAACACTTCCCATCACTGAGATTCCCCAAATTCCTCATTTTTGCACAAACCCTAGTTTCTTGCCACAACTTGCCAATTTTCTAGGTTAGGCCTGTGTTTTTCCCTTTTTGACCCCTTCCCCTCACTCAATATCTGAGATTCCACTTTCCCCTACTTCCTAACATCCCTCCCTACTTCCCAAAATTTCCCCAAGAATTTAGAAGCCCCCTATCCCCTTCATTTCGCTTCATTTCGACAAAATCCCTTGTTTCACACTTCGGGATCGGTTTCACTCAAAAAATGTTTCAGAGCAATCAAAGATGAATTTTTGAAACCTGAGAGAGGTTTTTGTCCAAAACATGCCAAGGAAGAAAAAAATCCTTCACTTTTTACACAGGTATCATGGTTTTATAGAAATATCAAAAATATCGTTGCCTCAGGAGAATTGAATGCACCTCTGAAGTGACCTTGGGAAAATCACGATTTCTCCTAGCATGGTTGGCTGAATTACTTGATTGATGATTCAAAGGATAACTAGACAAAAATATCTTTCCAATGAGTTATCATGAGCTTAATTTGGAGTTGAAGAAGACCTTCAAACATTGGCTGCAACAGCGATCTGCCTTGAGGCAGCCTCATTCTGCTCATTTTGACTAGTGTTGGGATATTTGATTTTTGACAGGGTAAATGAAATCCAAATTGCATAATTCCAATTTTTTTGGAAAGTAGACTCCAAGAGCTTTCCAACGAGCTATCACACGCTCAATTTGAACACCGGGAAGGCCTCCAAAAGCTTCCTGCAAAATGAACTATGTGGCAAGAGGCATGCGACCCACTTGAAACAGGTGCGACCCACTTGGGAGGTGCGACCCACTTGAGCGTTTCAGCCTGTGTAAAATTGAACGGGTGCGACCCACTTGAGGGGTGCGACCCACTTAAACCAGTATGCGACCCACTTAAATCAGAACCTAGAAAATTCATTTTTTGGGCCCAGATTCGATTCTAATCGACTCCAAAAGCTTCCAAACAGGTTTTAATCATTGTTCAATGGATTTTTAGCATGATTATGATATTATTGATGTTGGGAAAGAAGCCATGTTTGGAGAAGAATCTATTACCCCTATATTCATTTCAAAATTTGCTCCATAGGGTTTGAGAAGTGATGTTGGTCATTTGAAATTGGTGTCAAAACCTGCATTTACCAAAACACTCTTATGCCGTTGTTGTGTATGCTTTATCACTGCTGTCATTATATTATTTCCCTCACTCCTGAGATCACTGTTATTATACCACAGTCCCATTTTTATGCCACTATTTCACATCCTTCATTTCCTTTGTTCCCATGTGGTAAAACTCTAAATCTATCACCTGTTATCCCTTCCCTCCATTGGCAAAATTTTGATGGCCACAATATTCAAATATTATGCCTTAGATTTCATTTACATTTTGTTATTTCACCTATTCCCATTCCCAAAAATCCTCACTATCACTATTTTCCCATATCACTTGCAAATTGACCATATCCCTAAACCCCTCAAACAGTGGTTGTCCCCACACTTGACAGTACTTTATCACTGTGGTTTTTTCCATAGCACTGTATTACATGTGTGACATTCATTGGGTTTTGAACATACATTAAAATCTTGCTTTCACTGCACCTATATGAGCATCCATATTGCAAATATCTTGTTCAAAGCCATGTCAGAGACGGATTCAGTTTATGAGCAAGGATATGAGCAGGACAGTGACTCAACCGTTGAGGTTGATGTACTGAGATGGAGCATATCAGCGCTCCATTGGTTCTGACATATCAGCAAGGCCACAGGGCCTTATTTGCAGCTACACGGCGAGTATTATCTCCACGTGAGGTGGAAGGGGTCTTGCCGACTTCATCAGCAGAGCGAGTATTATCTCCACATGGTGTGGAAGGGGTCTCACCTTCTTCATCAGCGTAGGTAAATTCACAGGATCATGATAGAAACAAAGACATGTTTCGTCACATGAAAGGACATTATAGGGCTCGCATGCATGTCTGCAAAGCAAAAATGAAGATTCTGAAGAGGAGATTGAGCGAAACACTAAAACGGCGGAAAAGGCCTGATCCACTTCGGATTTTGGCCGAGGCTTCATTGGCTGGGCAAGATACATGATGGAGGATCTTCGCTCCGAATTTGAGCAAATTCGGAGAAAATTTTGTCATTTTGAAATTTTTTGGTCTAAAAACAGGTTTTTCAGTTAAGTGGGTCTCGCACTCATATGCTCAATTTTTTTTGGGACACTTGCTGAAGGAAATTTTTACATTTTTGGATTTTTCATGGTAATTTATGCATCCTCAGGCATTACCGAAGCATTTCATCAGATTCTGGATGGTCAAAAAGCTCAAAAAACACCATAAAAACCACCTTGCTGCCACCTTTTGCACCAGCAGGAAGTACTTCTGGGAGAATGAGGTTTTGGAGGGTCAAATGAACTTCAAATTGGAAAATTCCACTTGGGTTGGATAGCCAACATCTAGGGATTTCCAACGAGCTATCATGAGCTCAATTTGGATGTCGGGAAGTCCTTCAAAATCGGGCTGAAAGTCATCCGACCCACTTGTTTCAGGCATGCGACCCACTTAAATTTTTGGCTGAATTTTCAACTTCCAGCTCAGATTTTCGGCCAGTTTGGACCAGTTTTTCTTGTGGATGAAATTTTTGGGTTTTCATGATGTAAATTGATGGTTGTCATGTAACTTTGGCTTATTTTTACCTATTCTAGAAGATTCACTCTTAAAAAAGTGAAAATCATGTAAATGAATCAGCTTCCACTCTTTTAGAGGCAAGTTGTTAGTTGCCTAGATTTTAGTTCCTTGATTAGAATTTGGTTGAAACTGACCCCTGAAGGAGGAATTCGACCCCTAGAGGTGTGGGAAGGGGTTAGAGTGATCTATATGATGTAATTTATCAATCATTTTCAGAGGTTGGAGAGGTTGGACTCTTGGGAGACTTTTGGCACCATTGTACATATTTTTTCATATTTTGGCTAAGGAAAGATCAGAGGTTTTGCGGCACCTGTTGGGATTCTTGTGGTGTTCTGTTCTTGATGGTGTTTCTTCTCTGTTTATTGTAATTTCTTCATGTTTAATGTATGCCATTCCTTTCATATGCTTCTGAAACTAAAATGAATGAGTAGATGAGGTTGAAACCATTGTTTACAGTGCTCTGCCTTTGAATTCATTTAGTTCTATATGTTTTCAACTGTTTGGAGAGGATCCAAGTTCTTCTTTGCCCTCTTCAGCTCCTCGTCGGTCTAATCTGTCTGTATATCCAATCAAAAGCATCAAGACATTCACCTACCTCGCCCCAACTCGAAATTTGCAAAGGTCTGACCTTATCCCCGGACCCAAAATTTGTTTTCCCCATTTCTCCAACGAAAACCAAAAAATCAAAAATCAAACATACCTATCTCTTTACTAGCGTAAAATCAGTTCCCTTTTAAAGTCATCTCGCACCCTATTGTTCACTTTATCGAGATTGACGGAGAGAGCCCTCTCCTGTCCTCGTAGGGCTAGCTACGAGGCTGAGCGTGGTTTGATGTAGCCTTGAGTTTTACCTCATTTCAGCCTGAGGTAGATTTGAGCGCTAACAGCTTCACAGATTGGTATCATCATATCAGAGATTGTGTTCAGCAGAGGATCATGATGCTTTCATATGTTCCCACGGAGGATCAGGATGCCGACATCCTGACGAAGGCGCTCACCAGGAGCAAGTTCAAATTCTACAGAGGCAGGATAGGGGTTGCAGATAATCCATATCTTGCTGAGAGGGAGTGTTGAAAATGCAGCAAGATGATGGAGCTTAGTGAAATGAAGTCGCCTTCACTAAGTGGGCCCGCAGGCAAATTCCGGCGCAAAGTCTATTTTTAGACTATGTCTATTTTTAGACATATGGAGCATGGTTCGGGGATTCCAGTTTGAGATTCTTGGAG
The DNA here is from genome assembly GCA_034641835.2 of Pinus albicaulis. Classification (NCBI taxonomy): domain Eukaryota; kingdom Viridiplantae; phylum Streptophyta; class Pinopsida; order Pinales; family Pinaceae; genus Pinus; species Pinus albicaulis. Next base: position 674,460,170 of record CM076581.1, read on the forward strand.
CATTGGTCATGTTGGTAAAAATATATGGGACTCTATTTTTTAGGTCGAAGAGGTCGAAGGCTATTTTTAGACTGCCTCTCCTAAAAATAGGGAAGTCAAATATTAATTACCCTTAATAATATTTGGACTCTAAACAACAGTTTACTCTCTTGGAGCACTTCAGTTCGAGCTACAGAAGTGGCTCATGCATCTGAAAGAGGAATCACGTGATTCCCAAGGGTTTTATGGAACATGCATGGTTGACTTCAGTTAGGACTTCAGTGGTAGAAGTTTGGTGGAGTTAATGAGACAGCTAGTGGAGTTGTATTCAGTTTATTTTAGTTGAACTAGTTGAGATTAGTTTAACTAGCTAATCAATTAGTTATGAGTGGAGTGAGTTAAATATTATTTAATTCATTAATTAGTAACTCATTATTCAACTCAAGAACACATTAGTTCACTATAGTGCATGATCAGTTCAGTGGAGACCAGTGAAAGAGGTAGATGAAAGGGTGGAGTTAGCTATCAGTGGCAACATCAGTTGTGCATGAGATTTGCACCACACTTGGAGGATTTGTCCATGATGATTGCGTTGTCAAGCCAAGAAGATTCGAACCTTGGATCTCTATATAGACAGGCCTGGATTGCGCAATAGAGGCAAGGCAATTGGCGGTGAGTTTTGAACCAGTAACCTGTTCAAAACTGAGCTAGTTTATGTGTAACTTCATGAGATCGCACTGAGTACTTGTGAGGAGTATTGTACTGAGTTTGTTACATGATTTCTCCATTATAATATACACAATAGCTACGGGGTTTTCAGCTATAAGCTTTCCCCATACATACTGTGTTAATGTGTATGATGATTTGATGTGTTATCGCTTGATTTTATTTCCACATGTTTGATGATCTAAGTGGAAGAGATTATGTGTTGCATATAAATTCGAATTGTATGTGATCAGGATAGTCTCGGTGGATAATTAATCATTATTCAGCAAATTTCTACAAAATGAGGTTCCTGCCACCACAAACATTGCCTATGTACCATTTACATACCACTATTTCCTTGCTACAGAAGATACAAAAAATACTAAGAAAAAAAATCCACATACATGAAAGAGTTGCACATCAGAAAATGCATTTTGAATGGAAAGAACGAATTTCACATCGTGGAGTCATAATAGACATCAACTGGTGTTTTCAATGTCATTCCTCGTCATTTCTATATGATTATATATTCAATATCATTTAGATTTACATGACATCACAAAATTTTACCGTACACATGTGTATTTATTCACCTTCAAGTGCATTCATGTTATGTTAAACGATGAAGCAATTATGTATCTCTCTGTATATAAGTCATGTTCTATTGAACTACTATGCCATTCAATGTAATTTCAAATGTTTCTCTAACAATGTTTATGTTCATTGTTATGCTTCTAACCCATCTCCAAAGTCTCCTTATCAAGAGGAGCTATATATGATATCATAGCTTTCTTGAGTTTCTTATTCCGTCTTCAGTGATGATCTGGTGTACGATTCCTTTTCCTTTAGCTCTAGAGAGTAGTTGAATCTCAAAAATTCACATATTTCTTCAATCTGATTTTCTATTTTTGCTTATTCTACTACTTTTTACTATCATCAACGTGTTCAAATCTTCAAAATTTTATCGAGTAGAAATCAATTTTATGTATGAAAATACACATGTTATTCTTAGTCATGCTATTATGTTCTATTCTATGTTAATACCTCTATGTTTGTCAATACCTTGGAGTACTAGTATTTTTAAATTCTTATTTTACTCTATGGTTTATTGCCTAAACCACATCTTGAGATGTCAATTCTCTCCATCTAGTAAGTTTTTCATAGCTAAAAATTTTATTATACATAAAGTTTCATAATATCATTTGTTTCTCCGCTCATAATAAATATTTAATTTTTTTTAGCTCATTTTTTCTTATTTTGTGTTGTTCTGAGGTTGGAACAACTAATTTAAAAATATCACTAACAGAAAATATTCTAAGAATATTTAGTTTCTAGACTTAAATTCTGTCAAGAATTTCAATTCTATCCTTTTACTTTCTAGTACATGAGTTTCCAATGAACTAGGAACTGGACACCAACGTGTTGCATAATTCTCAATGCATGTTACACTTTATATGTCATCTATGAAGGCTCTCGTGATAGGAACTACTTTATTCTTTGTCTGAAATGTCTGGGGCTATGCTTATAGCAATAAAGGAGAGGTAGTTGACTATGTTTCAAGCATGATGTTGCTACTTGCATCCTCAAACATTTTGGATTGCATCCAAGGTGTTCTATAAGGTAGAAGATATTTCCCATAGATTTCTTCAAATCTGGAATAGTCTAGAATCACACTCACCGACACACACCTACCTCAGAGGTCACGTTTTCTAAAATTTCAACACCTTTGTAGGTATTGCTAGGTGATGTGGATGGAAAAATTTAGGTTCCTATCCAAACCTTGGGCATACTATGTGGTTAGCATTCCAATTGCAATCAATTTGGCCTTCGTACTTTATCTTGGTGGTTGGGTCATTTTTATCCTTTTATGCTTTATTCGATTTCTCCTTCCAATGTTAATAAGTGGAGTACAAATGAAAACGTTACTCAAATTTAAACTCCTTGTTGAAAAATAATAATATCATGCTTTATAGGAATGAGAGAATAAATGAAATACTAATTTTATTATGCGAATATCACTTTTTTCATCAAATTTCTATTTTCCATAGTATATATGTAAATTGTTTGAAACTAGATATAAATTGTAAAATTGTAAAATGAAATGGCTATGCATCATTTATAGATGTTGTTGTTACTAATCTAGAGTCATGAATGTGTGCAAGTTAGCATATTTACATAATGCATTGGATCATAAGGCTGTTCATATAGATATAAAATCTAGCAACATTCTCCTCGATAAGCAATCGAATGCTAATCTTATAGATTTTGCATTGGCCAAGCTCCTTGGATCTAAGAAAATCTATCTCACAACTCGGGTAAGGGGAAATTTTGGGTAAATATTGATCCCAATCATGTTATTTGTTTTCAAGGAATAGTCTTTGCTACTAATCCTCTTAAATGTTTTCTCATTTGCTATATTATTTACCTACAAACCGAAGGGAATTATTAGCTTTGGTGCAGGAGAGAATCATGTTTATGCAATTTTTTATTTTTTATTATGCAGTTAGAGCATGTCAAACTCTGAAACTGGGAAAAATTTAGAATTGATGAGATGTTATGGGGGCTATTAGGGGTCTCTCTTGTTAGTCATCTTGCTAACAGTTGGTGTTGTTTTGCGATTTGGTTTTTCTTGTATATTTTTTGCATTTTATTGTATTACCATCCTAGGAACCAATCAAAGCCGTTAGCTTTGGTGAAGGAAAGAATCATATTTATGTAGTCTGTCACTTTTATTATGCAGTTAGACCATACTGATCCATTGGACTCATAAGTTAATAAGATATTGGGTATTTTGGATTGTTGCTATTGAATTAATGGTGTTTTATGGTGCCTTGTAAATTCAGCTACGTTGCATGGATTATGTCGATACATGAATGCTAAATGAGAGAAGTGATGTCTACAACTTTGAAGTACTTATCATGGAGATTATTTACAGAAGAATCCCTACTGATTATGGGAGAGGAGAGGTTATAATATTCAATTCCCTTCAATTCATTTCAAGATTTCTTCAGTACTTACATGTAAGCTTCAATCCATTGGTGAATTTCTTTAATAATTTAATTTAAATTAACCGAGGCATAAATTTAAGGCCTCAAAGAGGAATAAATCTATTTTTATTTGAATATATGGAGATAAAATTGGTAGAATGGATGAAAATGATGGTGGGGAGCCAAAAGCATTACGAATTGGTAGATCCATTTCTCGAGGTTAAAGCATCATCCAATGCATTGAAACGAGAATTGTTGGCATCTCTGCATTGCATGGATCCAGCTTCTGTGAAGAGGACAAAAATGGGACATGCCATACACATGTTGGAGGCAGATGAATTCTCTACTAGACTATGCTTACTCCTTATTTCCTCTATTTTGGTTCTAGCATTCTTTTTTCCCACACTATTCGGAAGAGAGGAAAGGATAGAGTCACAGGATCCGACATGGATATAGTTGTTGAGGTTCGGTCGTAATTCGTGGATCTTGCAAGATCTTGAGAGAGGTGGTATATGGTCGATCTATGTATCGATCTTCTCAATCTGTGGCCTTAATGAAATATACCTTATAATACGAGGGTGGATTCGGAATGGACTCCTCATTAGGTAGAGAAGATCTGATCCTACCTGTGATCCATTGTCCTATTCCAACAGCGTTAACTTGTAGGTAATCGTCTGAATACCTCGTATAAACAGAGAATATATCCCAATATATGTGATGTATATTTATTATTTGAAACAATAGCCATTTCCCTCCAAAGTATCAATGACAACATCAATTTATATATAAATGAGAAAAAACCATCTAATATATATGTATACACATATTTAATGGTGTTTGCAGTATATATATACCCTGTTTACTTGCATTAATACATGGTTTCTCAATTCTTATTATTCTCATTGCAGCCATTCCAGAGTAATATAATCTGAAACTTGGATTTTGTTTGAACAGGATCAGCACCTAGGCCGTGAGGCTGCTACCCAAGCACAAAATAAAATCTGAATATACAAAACTATATCTATATTATTCATCAAATAGATTACACACATTTATACATGAATTAGTCTCAAGATAGGAGATCTATCTTAGACGTACAATAAGTTGGTTGAGGGAATATCTCAACCTCACACCAAACAAGGAAACTAGTTTTAGCTAACTCCTATTAAATATGAACAGACTCTATACATAGAGAGTCACGACTGGACAAGTAGGAATTATACATTCTAACACACCCCCTTAATGACTACTTGTCTGGATATCACTTCGCAAAATCTAGTTGTGATCATACATAACAAAGAATATGTCGACGTCCATATAAAGGAGCAACCATCCACCGGAATGCATGGGTACCAACCGCTGCAACCGCTGGTCTTGTAGGATGTCCTTCGTATACATGGTTCTGTCAACCATTATCACTGCATACATGTACCTGTATTTACATATCCCCCTCCAACGTGGGTTTTATCGGATGACCCGTAACCATGCTCTTCTTTCATCGGGGTTTTATCGGATGACCCGTAACCATGCTCTTCCTTCATCGGGGTTTTATCGGATGACCCGTAACCATGCTCTTCCTTCAGTGGCAAACACTGACATGGACCTGTTTCCAGTCTGCTTCACTTTATACGTGGTTTCTAGCTGACCACAAACTAACACTGCAAAATGGTTTCTGGCTGACCATAAACTTGTAGTTACAAAGTGGTTTTGAGATTACCACGAACTTTTACGGGGATACACATGCCTTTACAAGGCTTACATACTCCAACTCTTGGAGTTATCAGGTACATACAAAGACCACTCCAAAACCATCCTAGACTTGCTTACCATTCAACTCTGTGACTCATTAAAAACCACACAAAACAAACTTTCACTTTCGTTGTCCATCATCCTTAAATGTTGCTTCTCCTTTCCTTCATCTTTTGAATTTATCATTGGCATCTTTAGTGTCATTTTCCACCAATTATATTGGATTTTCATATTCATATAGGTGTAATTTGCTAGAGTAGCCAATTCTAACAACATCACCACCCATTGAGTTGGCTAAACTCAATAATTTTGTTTATGAATAATCCAAAAAATACTTACCATCCAAACGAGCGATTCACTTCTCCTGGACCCGTGCTTGTGGCCATGCTTGCAATGCTTATAACGCCTCCGTTCGTCTTTGCTTCCCGACAAATCAGCATCTGTCTCCACGCGACGAATCCTGCTCTCATGTTTGCTATGCTTCCTCATCTTTTTCTCTTGCGTATGAGAATCATCATAATATTCACCGTCTTCAGACTCTGAATCACTCCTGGACCGTTTTTTTCACCTTACGTGACAATATTTTGCGAGATGAGGACTTGGAAATCCTAGATTTCTCAGATGAAACTCTAGAAACCTTGCCCTTTACACGGGACTTGCTCCCCTTTTTTAAAAAATGCCCAGAACAAATATAAATTTTGGCATGAGATTGTTTGCAAGTCGATTTTGGCAAACACTTCAAAACTTCAAAAATAAAATTGGCATGAGATTGGGCAGCATATATTGTTAAATGAGCGGGCAACATATATATATATAGCTCAGCACACTTTAAAAAAACGCTGGCAAGAGCTGCAAGAGCAGCAATGTTCAATGCAATCTTCAAACAAAACTCCACGCTTGATCCAGCAACAGCAAAAACAAGCTCGACTCCACTGGCAGCATCAGCAAACTTTGTGAAATCCAACGCACAACAAATAAACAACGCCTTTAATAATTTACTGCCATAAACCGTTTCAAAAAAAAACGCTCAGCCTGCCTTTGAGAATTTAAATCTGAACTGCAACTTAAACAAATGTAGAGTTGTGCCCAAACCTCGATCCACACAATTCCTCTGTCTTCAATGGATGGAGATCGCCCTGTTCTAAATGACGCAGATGCAAATATTTTTTTAAAAAAAACTCCATGCAGCAATAAAACTCCACGCACATTCCAATCTCCATGCCGTTTGCTGTACGTTGAGGGGTCCAATTTTCACGTTGAGGGAGCAGCAATCATTTGCTGCACGCTGATGCCAAATTACAACAACCGAATGCCAAATTACAACAACCGAATTGCACAATTTGTGAATCGATTTTCTGGACAGTCGCATCAAAAAAAAAATTAAATACCAAAAAGCAGCACCCAAAAACAAAAAACGCAGCAATTGAACTGTTCTGCTGGGTTTAAATTTCACACGCTGGCATGAACAGCGTTCTCTGCAACGCACAGATCATCAATGCAGTGATCACACTTCACAACGGCGATTTCTTGTTTGCTGCTCATGAATTGCAATTCTGGTCAGCGCTCACGAAATACACAGCAAATTACAACCAAAACACGAAAACGCAATCAAGTTAACCATGCGCTGTCTCAGCAGCGAAAGGCCAGTCACAGAGGCTCTCTTCTATTTCCCTCAGCCCACGAGGGGCCGAGGTCCAGGCCTTTACAGCTCTGATACCAAAATAAAATCTGAATATACAAAACTATATCTATATTATTCATCAAATAGATTACACACATTTATACATGAATTAGTCTCAAGATAGGAGATATATCTTAGACGTACAATAAGTTGGTTGAGGGAATATCTCAACCTCACACCAAACAAGGAAACTAGTTTTAGCTAACTCCTATTAAATATGAACAGACTCTATACATAGAGAGTCACAACTGGACAAGTAGGAATTATACATTCT